>JAYRBT010000093.1:64151075-64161501 GCA_036023395.1 Myiotriccus ornatus
TTTGCAAAGCCGTCACTGTGCCATAGGAGTGCACAGCAACAATAACAGCCGTCATTAATGCGAGCTGGGGTTGGCTTCTTCTGTGGGGTGCCTGAGCATCCAAAGCCAGGAAGGTGAGAACCAGTGCTCCGTTTCCCAGGAGAGCAAACATTTGGTTTGAGAGCCCACTGCACGTGACATTCTGACAAAGACACTTGTAAGTCCTGGTCTAGTCAGTGGCATCCCTGCCCATGAGACAGGGTTGGAATTAGATCACCTTTAAAGTCCCTTCCAACCCAAATGTGATTCTATGATTCTTTGGGCAATTTTTTTATAATCTCATATATTTGAGTCACTGTTGCCTGATAAAACAAACAGATGAGAAATTCCTTCAGCTTAACTAATGGGAAAAAACTTGTTATGGTATGAGAGGGTAGATAGCGCATTTTCTAAGGAAAGAATACAATTCTTTCACCTGACTATTAACTGTGCTATTGGTGGACTTCAAAAGAATAATGGTGGGCAGATGCTGGAAGTCAGTTTTGTTCAAGGTGTTGTGTCATTCATATTTTCTTGATCAATAAAATGTTTTAAATGCCATAACTAGAGATCTAATCAATCCGTCATCTAATAACACCGATAAATAATTGTATAATTTGATATAGGTGATTCCTGAACAGAGATGTGAAGTTGTCTTTGTCATTTGTGCTGATAAGAGCTGCAGAGAAAAGTGTGGAAATGAAAGCCCCTAAGGTAACAAAGTTTTGGGTTGCAGTACTTCTGGTTTTTCAAAGTTCAGCTAAACCAAATCTTTCTCTGAAAGGCAGACGTCTGTTCAGTTCTTGTATCCAAGTCTCACATTTTCCCTTCTTTTCGCAAAACCAAGGATTCTATTCAAAAAGTCATTTTCATGGAAGATGTTCAGCCAAGCATGGATAGACTTGGGATTCTATTGCCTGGGGACAGAAGAAATGCAGTGCTTTGACCAAGGTGTTGCAGGCTTTTATAGTAAAACAGAAGAGGACTTTACCTGTGTGGTGGGGGAACCCACCTTACAGCATTCTGGATGTCTTAATGGCCTTAAATATCAGTAATTAAAGAAAGATATAGAATGAATGTAGTGCTGATAATTAGTGTGTTAAGCAATTTCACAGCACGTGTCAGGGGGCTCTCCTGCAGGAAGCCTGGTTTCTGAATACCAAATTGATTTATTAGGGGAGCAAACATCCAGGACAGGTTTCAGGTCTCCTCATGCTGGACATGAAGTTAAGTATTCACCCTTTTTTAGCTTTTGTTTGTAAGCACTACTGGTCCTTTTTCATTCTAAGTTGCTAAGTTGCACTTTCGATGAAGAATGACTATTTTGGAACTGGCGGACCATAGCAAACTGACGCCTAAAATTATCTAAAAAGCACACTTCTATTTGGGCTTCAGTTTGACAGGTTTCAAAATCTGTCTTTATAAAATGAAATTCCGCCAGAGGTATCTATTTCCCTCTATTGATTATAATAGAAACTTAGATGACAAACTCTTCAGACATAGTTTCTTAACTACTGGATGTCTCAAATTAGGTGAGATGAGTCCCCCCTCAGGTATTCAGTCTAAGGCTGTTATTGAGTTATCCATTATAAAGGGACAGGCATGCCCATAGGGTGATATTGCCCATCCTAGCACAGACAGACAAAGGGAAGGATGCACAAATCTCTGGAAATGTGTTTCTCCCTTGTGTAGGAATCGTAGAAGATACTTAGAATAGATTAGAAACTTTTATACTGTTAAGCCTGAGTCAAATGAATCACTCTTCATTTCTTCTCACCCCTATGCAGAAAATGTACATAACAGTATCGTTCTACCCCATCCAAGAATTAATTCATAATCAAAGAAATCCTGAGCTGCCACAGTGGGTGAGATGGTAAAAAAGGTACAACAATACTATATTTTTTTAATCCTGTGTAATTTCTGGGTAGCATAAAGGTTGATGTGATTTAGCTATGCGTGACTCTGCCCCTCTACTCCACTCTCTTGAGACCCCACCTGCAGTGCTGCTTCCAGCTCTGGGGGTCCCAACATAAGAAGGATAAGGACATGTTGGACTGAGTCTAGGGAAGGCCACAAAGATACTCAGAGGGTTGAGGGACTTTTCCTGTGAAGACAGGCTGAGAGAGTTGATGTTGTTCAGCCTGGAGAAGTCTCCAGAATGATCTTTTAGCACCTTTGAGTATCTAAAGGGCTATAAAAGAACTGCAGAGGGATTTTTGATAAGGGCCTCGAGTGACAGTACTAGGGGTAATGACTTCAAAGTGAAAGAGGGTACTTGTAGGTCAGATATTAGGAAGAAGTTCCTTACTGTGAGGGTGGTGAGGCACTGGCATAGATTGCCCAGAGAATTTGTGTATACTCCATCTGTAGCAGTGCTCAAGGCCAGCTTGGATAGGGCTCTGAGCAACCTTATCTAGTGAAACGTGTCTCTGCTCATGGCAGGGGGGTTGAAACTGGATGATCCTTCCAACCCAAACTATTCTATGATGGTTCTATGAAGTGTAGAGAGTTTATTCTGTGTGGGTGGATGGACAAGGCCACATCTCGGGTTTGTAAGATGTGTTGTGCAGAATGACTCTTCAGCATTTGGCTGTTGCCCAGATATGAAGACATGGAGAGAAGGAGAAAACCAAGCTGAAGATGATGCCTAGGAGGGAACATGACTGACAGGTATGATGATAAGATTGTCCACAGTGACTGAGAATGGACGTGGAGGAGAGAAAAGGAAAGTTTTGGGGGGAAAAGCATAAGAGCTCTGTTTTATACATATTGAGCTTGATCTGACAGCTAAACATCCACCAGGAGATGCTGGAAAGACAGTCCAAGATTTTGGCTTGGACAGGAGTCAGTCCTGCAGTAGAGAAGTTAGATCTGCAAACTGTCACTGTAGCAATAGCAGCTGAATTTGTGTTGGTGGATAGGGCTGTTAGGGACAAGACTTGCATGTGGAAGTGAAGAGGATGATATGAAAAGACCTGTTTATGTCCCCATATGGATGGGAAACAGAGACAGGAGGGGATGGAGTAACCAAAGCTAAAAGTATGGGGTGTACAATTGCTATAAATATATTATAAATACATGCAAGAGTACAAAAAAAATTATGATCTCTTATAAAGGAGGATACAGAGATCAAGTAAAACACTACCATAAAGTTGATGAGCTCATAGGCAAAATGATCTAAAGAGACAAAAAAAACCCCAACTCTCTTGAGAGGTAGATACAGAAGGAACTTTGGGCCTGCTCAAAAGGAAGGAATCTTAGGTAACCTATTTCTAAAGGAAATTGATTGTTTAAAAATTGGAAAGCTTTAGACCTGTTTGGTGGACTCCTAGGAGAAAAAAGTGCCTTGCATAGCTAAGTGAGCTTGTGGTGGACGGTGGTCAGGCACCTGTCCAAGGTAAGGTTAATTAAAAAAAAAAGAACAGAAGAACTTTCATAAAAAAAAAAGTTGCCTTTTGAAACTATTAGGCAACATATGTTGTGTGAACAGGAAGTCACAGTAGAGCAATAATCCTGACAGCTGTGGAGGAATGGGAGTCTGCTGCAGGAACGAACGGCTCGAGACCTGACAAGAATGATGATGGATGCCCTGTTGGTGGTACACGAGGACAAACCAAGAGACGCTTAAATTGGCTGAACAACAGGAAAAAACGTTGAGTTGGCATCACAACAGGACAAACAAGGCCAGTCCTAGCGGCGGGAGAAATGGAAGGGGCTGAAGGAAGATGGCAGCAGTGCCCCCCTCTTTCCAAGGACGACGGCTGCGCCGCTATCTCACCACGAGGTGGCTGCATTTCCCTGTGAACATCCAAGCCCTGCAGGATGCTGCACACACCGATGTGCCATGAAAACCAAGAATGGCAGCAGAGATCTTTGCAGGATTTGGCCTTTCTCTTCAAAGAACCTTAGAAATTTTGAGACTCTGTGAGAAAAACCTCTTTTGCTCTGTGTTTTCATTGAGTGTCAGTCCCTTGGCAGGTCCTCATGGGTCTGCTAAGACATGGTGGCTGACTGTGTTGCTGTGCCCGCTTGTAGCTCATAGGAAATACAAGGCAATGCCACATAACTTAGCTTATAATGAAGAGGAGGACATTAATAATTCCCTCCTTGCTTTTCCTGTGAAGCAAGAGTATGTACTTGGACTGCTGCTGAGGTTCAGCCAATTCATGGACACTTGTGAAGCCATGGAAACTTGTTGGTGAGTCTGGAATGGGCATCTAGTAAAGGTTAAATTGTGATGCTTTTTCACATGCCTAGGTCTGGTTATTCAAGGACGTTCTATAACAGCTATTTGAGTTATACATGTTAAGAGGAAAAATGGTCCCTTAAAGTTGACCCATGAAATGAACAAATTCTCAATAGTTTTGTACATCCTAAGCTCAGGTGATATCACCAGGATGGAATAGTAATTAGTTTCCAGGTGGTCAAGAGATGAGCACTTTTTTCTTATCCAAAGTGTTCTGAAAGTAGGAAGGGAAAAGACTGGGAAAGAATAATAATATTTCAGTTATACTAGATCTAGAAAAAAATCTTCATCTCTCCTTGGGCTTTGTCTGTTTTCTCCTGTCTTCCTCTCACATTTCTTGTAGGATTTTGCAAGATTATTGGGATGGGGACTGACATTTTATTAAACCTTTTTGTAGTACCACACCTTATGGAATTAAAATTCCTAACATCAGCTTATAGACACTATTACTTTGGGTCAAAGTTTGAAAGAACCTCTTTGACTTGTCTCAGGAAAGATGTTCATAATATTTGACTATGGGATGTCAGCATCAAGCCCAACATCTGTTTTTGTTAGGAGGAACCTGTTAGTTTACTCTTAAAAGCATTGAAGTACTTCAAAAATTTGAGACCTACATCTTTAGGAGATTTTTTTTCAGTAGCATCACTGCTAAACATGTACCATTTTTAAACTGATTTGTCTAAGATGGGGTTCCAAAAAATGAGATCTTGAATGATTTGCTAGTTTTAGAAACCTTTTCCTTTTTCATGCCTGAAAAATTGTAGAGAAAATCTGTCGGACCCGCTTTTAAACTTATTTGGATAAATTCATGAATTTACATTACAGTCTCTTACTGAAAGGGAGATTTTACACTCTCAAATATTTTTAATTGAGCTTTCTTGTATCCTTTCCAAGTTGTCGGCATGCTTCTTAGCCTTTCAAGATTTACACTGTGAATAATTAGTAATAAAAATAATATACTATTATAATAAACCAAAACATGTTGTACCAGATTGTCTTTCCCTACTGACAGTGGAATGCCTTACATTCCTCTCTGTCTCATGATGATGTACAAATATCTGTTTGCATAAAAAATACATCTCCATTGCTATTTTCTTGAAGTATCAGTCTTGAAACCCCATATTAGTAGGTATTTGTACAAGTGGAATGATCCCTCCAGTGTTTCCTGGAAGATCCAGTAGCTGGTCTGACACGCTCTCAAAAGTCAGAGGTAGGGGACCACATTTATGTAGGTGCTTTTGTGGTAGCAGTGATAGGCGCCCATCCCTGTGTGATTTGTCTCTAGCTCCTAATGCCTCGTGTGAACGTGCTGTTCTCTGCTGAACACTGGCAAAAAAATTCTTTATACTTTGCCTAGAAGCAGGGACTCTTTGATGGGGGAAAAACAAAGAAGCTCTCAGACATGAGTTTCTACTTGATTCTTCCCTTTGAAACTTGAAAGATTACACTCATGGCGAGTCTGACCCAAAGTTTTTGGCCTCTGTGAACCATATGACTTTTTATCAAGTCTTCAAAACTGGTGGTGACAGGATACAGCACTCCTTGGGGTTCTGTGACTGTGAGGAATGACAGTGTCATCCTAGTCCTTCCACTGATGAGTTAAGCACATCCAAGGCCCTCAGCATTCTGGATAATGAGTTGCAGAGCAGAGATAAATCATCCCTCCTTCTCAATCAGGCCACAGGGCAGCCAAGGCTGGAGCAGTTCTCCTTTGCCCATGTTACAGAGCTACTCACCGGCATTGTCTGGCTGCCATGCAAGGCATTGATGGCAGCTTGGGCCTCTGCATGTGAAGAGTATTTCACAAATGCACACCCTGGAAGAGGAAAAAGAAGAGAGTAAGAAAGGTTGCATGCATACCATGAAAGTCCATCTAGCTGAGTACCCCGTCCTCAGAACTGGCCAATAAATAAGGCTGTGGAGAAGCTATAACAAACAAATGTGCCCTGATCCTTCCCAAAGTCCAGTTGTCAGCAGCCTGAGGATCACTTAAGGCAAAGCTGCAACCAGAATTCCCACACTGCTTGTAATGAGCACTGACAGACACAGGATTAGCAAGTACATCTTGAATCTACATGTTTTGACCTCCACAGCTTTCCATGGCAGAAAGTTGCACAATTTTACAATTTATTGGGTGAAAAAGACTTTTCTTTCATTTGTATTAGACTTAATGCAGAGTGTTCCACCCTCTGTGGTTATGAGAAATGGTGCAGAAGAGTGTTTAAGTTACCAGAAAGCTACACACACATAATTTTTGCAAGCAACTACAGGCCAAATATACAAAAGGCATTCAGGGTTACTCCAAATCCATGAGGTAACTTATCACTTTCTGCTAGAGTTCTGTGAGGCACTGCCTAAAGCTTGTCCTGGCTCCAAACAACTTTGGTCTGACAAAGCATGAGACAGCTTCTGATGAAGTAGCAGGGATGGGAGAGGTACAGCTGATGATTTCCTTCTTATCACCAGCAAACTTTGAATCTTAGTCTTTCATAGCTGCAAAACCTGTGCCAGTGCAGGTGTTCTCTTCTGGACATTAGAGAAATGTAGGCAGTGCTTCTCTGGCCTGCATTGCCATGTGAGGAATCTCACACTGAACTCTTACATAAGGTTTTAGGACAGAAAGGTGAATTTATGAATATGTGCTGGAGTGCAGAAATGATCAACACTTCAAAGGGTGACATGCACCACTAGAGTGGGGGGATGTATTGCCAACACTCCTAGCTACAAGCAAACTGACTCAGAGAGAGGAAGGGTAATTTCCATATGCTAAGGCGGTTTTTGGAACAGATTGGGAGAGATCTGAGAAGTTCTGGCTTCCATCCCCTTCTATTACTACCAAAGACTTCTGAGCTTTTAATCAATTTGCAAAACCCTCACTGTTTCCCTGAAGGGGTCCAGAGGGGATGCCAGTCCTGATGGTGGGATGTCTCTCCTTCATTCCCTTTGCAACATCTTTAGAGGGTCCATACACCCTTATGGATCCCTACAGTGCAGGGTGAAAAATGAAGCAACAGAACTTGCAAACTGGAAGAATGAGCCCCAAAGGTCCCTCAAATCATCAATGCAGGCTGATAGAAGGGAGACTGAAGAAAGTGGTGATAGCCCTTTCTGAAAATAATACACATTTATGAAATTAGTTTCCAGTTAGGAGCCCTTCAGTTCGAGTTACCTTCTCAGCACTGTGCTCAGACTGTATTTCAGGAAAAGCCCGACTATTACTGCTAATAGTTGTATCTAATTTATAAAGAACTGAGAGGAAACAATCATGAGAAAATGAGATAGATAAACTTCAGCTGGAAACAATGGGGATCAATTATGACATAATCGCAGCCCAGCATTCCCGGGCTCCTGAGATACTGCGTCTTCCTCTTCATTAATCAGAGATAATCCAGAATTACGGTGTTTAATTATTTGCAGAGTTTCTTTTGTACTTTCTGCCTCTAAAAAGAAGATGCTGATTAGCAAATATACAAAAGCTTTCCAGTTCCAGTCACCCATTGCATTTAGTGCAGGATTTTTGGCTCCAGTGTTGTTGTCATATTGAAGGCTTCACTCTTTTCAGGTGAAATTCACCCGTACGCTGAGAGCCCTGATGGATCACTGGAGCTGGAAAAAGGTGGCAATGAAGGGAGTAGCAGGCATTTATCTTGTTTAATGCCCAAGATATTAATGGGATCCCTCCTACTGCTTCCTATTAACTTCTTCCAGTAGGTTTTGAAGCAGCATAAAAAATGAAAGTGAAAACTCAGTTTTTACTGGTGTATGGTGGCAAGGCAATAGCAGAGATCCCAACATTTTGTCCATTTTGTTTGTGTGTTCAGTGGGATGGCTTCTGTACATAACACCAAAAGTGCACAAAACCTTCCTTCTCATTTCACCAGAACTGACTCCAGGAACTCATGAGCTGAGCGCGTGAGTCCAGCCACTCTTCTCAGAACAGCAGTGTGACTTAGAAGCAAACCTGGAGTGTGGAGGAATTTTGACAAACAGAGAGATACAACCTGTGCTGAACAGAGTGATACATGTGCTTAAGTTTTTCTTGATTCCTAACATCCAGATTACAGAGCTGGAAGGGCTGCTCTGACTGTCTTGTCAGCTTGGAGGAGCCTGCAGAGTCAGGCCCTCGGATTATGACTGCAGAGGATGCTTATATTCCTCTTGAGGGTGCTGTGGGAAATTTTTGCTTTCTGAGTTATCAAGGCATACAACTGCTTAATGGGGAAAAAAAAGGGGGAAGGGGATAGCTGTACAGAGAGCAGCAGCAATGCAGATTCTGTGGGTCCTTCTGGCTTGCTGAACTGGATCCACTTCAGCTCCCTCACCTGAGGAGTCCTGGACTTCTGACTGCACACTGGTGAGCTTTACCTGGAGGAAAGCTCCTCTCTTCCACCTGGTTACCTGGTTCCAGCTCTTCTTCCACCTGGTTGCCAACTCCAGCCACTGTGCCAGCTGCTGAGTGACCCTGCAAGGAGGTATTTCTGCAGACCCTGAAGGGCGTGCCTCATGGCTCAGGACACCAGCCATGGCTTCAGGCAAGGCTTGGCAGCTTTTTGGCTGTGACTGGACTGTGATGGCATTAAACTGGGACTCTGCAACCTACCTTCTGAGATCACTGAGCTACCTGAAGGACTTAGAGGCTCACCACAGGGATGCCTTGTGGGGCTTTACACAGTGGGTTGGTTAGGACTGAAGTCTATGGGATCTGATTGCTATCTGGAATTTAGGCAATCTGCTTAAATCTCAACCAATGTAGAATTTAAGCCTTATGGGTTTTACCCAAAATAAGTAGCTCACAAGCAATCTGTGTCATATATAGGTTTCTAGAAGATGGAAAACATTACAGACTGGGAACAACTTTGTGGGAGTTGTGGTTTGCCTGACTGTCTCCTAAGATAAGGGCACTAGCCTTAGGTTTTCCATTGGATTGACTGCTCTGTGTGAGTGTGTGCATGTACGAAACTGTGTGTGTGTAAATTAGGAGCTTCACATTCTCAGTAAATAGCACCAGCAAATGGAAGCTGGTAATATTAACTCTGTCAAGGCTCAGTATTGATCCTGAGCAGCTCAGTGAAACGCCAGCCTGAGACTGCAGCCCGCTAGCACTAATAATTAAACTGGTTAGCAATATGGAGCTGCCACTCAGATTCTGTCCTATAATGAAATTGTTTAAGAAGAAAAGGAAAAAAAAAAACAAAAGATAGAGCAAGCATGAAGTCTGTGGTTTGGATCTCCTCTGGAATTTGTTTCTTACAGATCTCAGACTTTACTGCCTTTATTATTACTCTGTTTAACTCCTTTGTCATTAGACTTTGTTCCTTACAATTCCAGGTGGAAGCAGACAGATGCAATTTTTTGCTTTTCCCCAATTTACTGATTTGTTCAGTGAATGAAGTGCTTTAACTGCCTGCTGTTATGATGACTGGAGCTCCTCTAGGCCATGCTAGCCTACTCCTTCCAGTGGGGTGGTCCCTGTCTCTGGGTGTTGTGGAAGTCAAGTACACAATTGAAGAAAGGTGCCCAGTTTTCAGCCTATTTTCAGCCATTTATATCAGGAAGGCTGAGCTGTGCTGATGTATATTGAACAGCTGCCCTATAATGATGGTGTGAAGTAGTTATTTTTTGGCCATCAGTGACTTTATGGAATCACAGTATCTTGCTCCAGTGTATCACTGTGATTTGGATTTTTTGCCTCCCTGTTGCAAAAACATGCTGGTTGATGTTGTCACTTGTCAGAATACCCAGTAAGATACGAACTGTGTCAGAACAACTGGTCTCTTCTCTGGTGTTGAACGTTCCAACACAGTTTATGCTATATTATACAGAAGTATTATGCAGACCAATATTTAATGATACACTATACTGTCAAGAGAAGAGGGCTTCCTGTTCAGACTGAAGTTACTTTGTCTAGAGACTGATGGGGACAAAAAATTACCTTCCTGCTTCAGAGGCCTTATTCTTAAACCTGGGCTGTAGCAGAAGATCTTTTGTGCTATACAGCTAAAAAGTGATGCCAAAAGAGGCAGAAGAAGCAAAGGCACCTAGTTTTGCAATGAAGCATTTGCATGTTTCAAATGGTAAATATCTACTGAGTGTAATATTTAAACTGGCACCTGTAGCCTTGTAGTTGTGATCACTGGCTGATAGGAGTCCATGCAAAGACCA
>JAYRBT010000093.1:64161601-64175675 GCA_036023395.1 Myiotriccus ornatus
TGGGAAATAAGCAGAGTTGATGATGGAGCTAGTGAGTCAAGATGTAAAGTACCATTTGTGGCTTTTTTTAAAGAAGGAATCATCCTGTTCAACTGGGTGTGGAGAGCACGTCTTAAGCAAATGCAAAGGCCTGTTCAGAGAGGAGGTCTGCCCAAGCAATAATAGGGATCAGTTTGCATGTGCTGAAACATAGCTCTTTGGAGAGGTGTGTTTTGAGATGCAATCAGCTTTTCCCCCTCGTGCACAGAGCAACCAGCCAAGTACTGCCTTCCCTTTGCAAATGTGACCCCTTCCTAAAGTAAGAGATGCTGTTCTAGAGGCTACATGGTACTTTTGTCACACCAGAAAATGACACTAAGGCCAGGTCTAGCTTGACACAAGCCACCACCTTACCTTTGCTGTTGCCATCGGGTCCCCGAAGGATCGTGCACTCCTCGATGTTGCCAAACGCCTCGAATAGCCTGCGCACATCGTCTTCCGACTGCTGCTTATTGAGCATGCCCACAAAGAGTTTTCTGTCTTCTGGAACAAAATAAAGAGATGCTTACCATATTTCAGGAGGGATATGAGAGCCAAGATGGCTCAGCATCACATGCAAAACAAACAGTGATTTCATTGAGGTGACACATTTCAGAAGCTGCTAATCTTTTCAGGTGGCTGGCTCGAAAAACCTTAATAGCCTCTGACTTTCAAAGAGCACTTGAAAATAATCCAGCAAATTTTAAAAAACCAAACCACTAAACAACAAACAACAGTGATTTGGTTATATATATAAAATCTCTAACTGCCTCTTAAAATCTAGGCACCAAAGTGTTCCAAATCGGCTTCTTCTGATCAATTTTTGCAGTCAGCTTGCAGTAACTTAAATGACAACATTGCTCAGACTGCAATCCAAGAGGAATATGGATAAAGATAGCATATAGAAACCAAGTCTAAATGAAAAATAACATAAGTTAGTAGCCCTCGCAATACTAAATAAGTTGCAGGAAAAAAATGTTTAATGTAAGATTTTTTAAATCAGGATATAACGGAAGTCACAGCCTGTAAATTGGAGATTTGTCATTCAAGCCCACTCAGAGACATGTATCTACAAGTTTGGATGAGTTTTTTAATATATTTATAAAGTTCATTTGAAATAAACCTGAAGTCTTTTAAACATAAATTATTTTTTGAAACATAAAAGTTAACTTATATGATTGCTAATATCTGAGGTAACTTGAGCAGGTGGTATTTCATGTCAAAGCAGGACATGATCTGCCAGTAGATAATTGTATTTTGAACAAGGATGCTCAATGTAACCCAGCAGTGTGCACTTCCAGCCCAGAAAGCCAACCACGTCCTGGACTGGAACAAAAGCAGAGTGGGCAGCACGTTGAGGGAGTTGATTCTGCCTCTTTGCTCTGCTCTTTTGAAACCCCTCCTGCAGTGTTGCATCCAGCTCTGAGGTCCCCGGCATAAGAAAGATGTGGGCCTGTTGGAGTGAGACCAGAGCGTGGGTTGGAACCAGACGATCTTTAAGGTCACTTCCAACCCAAACCATTTTATGATTTATGCTCAGCTTTAGACTAAGTTTGGGGATCTTCATGATACTCCTTCAGAAAATACTGATGAAAACAGACAAAACTTATGATTGTCAGAAATATGTCAGAGGGTGCTGAGTGATACCTCGAGAGCAGGTTTCTGTTCAGAGACTAACACCATTACACCAAGAAAAAAAAGAAATTTACATAGTTTACATCGTGTATGTAAACAGGCCATGATTCATAAATGTCTTATTTATCATTCATTAAACACTATGTAAATGTGTGAACCAAGAGGTTTTTATTCAGAGCACTTTACAGAGCAGATGTAACCAATTTGAATAAATATACGTAAATATATAAATAATTTTATTTTTTATTTAATTTATTTTTTAATGCACTGGTTAACCTAAAGCTGAGCAAAACACTGGTTTGCAACAACCCTTTTCTGGCTGACTAATTGGGCAATTTATGTCACTTTTGTTCACCGAGAAATCACTGGTGTAGGCAATCTGTTCTGCTTCAACCAGTGTTTGATCAAAATTCCCCTCTCCAAGATGCACCTGCACATTGGCAAATTACTTTACAGCCTTGGATGTAAATAATTTTTCATGCAGTGGCTATTGAGTGGGGATATTAGGAGCTTTCAACCCTGCAGTCGAGTTATCCACAGCAACGAAAAGTGAACTACCCACAGAAAACAAGGAGTTATGTTGCTTTCAGTTAGGCTGATGAACCGGTAGGAGAAGTAGGTTTAGGAGGGTACATGTGCACTTCTGATAGGTGAGAAAAACAGAAATGGCCAGCCTTCTGACAGACATATTAAAGCAAGAAATATTTCTACTTTATGTTGGAATTTATTAAGCAGAGAGACATTTTGTGGTCTTTGCTGACAACACAACATTCAGACTTCAGTGATGCTCAGATCCCTAACACCATGGAGGTTGTCCTCACCTCACGAGGAGTTGATTTGGACACGTGAAAAGTTTTTTTTCTCAGTGGCCAAAGGGTCCTGCAAAAGGACATCACTCCAAGATGTGAGGTATAAGCCTTAGAGAGGCAGCTACTGAAGTTCACTGTGCACTCTGGGGGTCATCTTTCAGTCCAGGACATGACAGAGCCTTAGAAGAAGAGTCCTGTCCTAAGTCCAAAGGTTGTTCAGATATTGGAGGAAAAGTCACCAGCAAATGAGAGGACCTGTCCTGCAAGATGGGAGATATTTCAGGAAGGAGGCAGAGCAGTGGGAACGAACTAGGAACACTGCTGGCAAAAGGTTTTACTTTGTGTCTACTAAATACTTCCAGCACAACAGAAGCCTCAGTTATATTGTACTTTATACAGCTTCCGCTGTTTCAAATAAGCTGCATCAGCAAAAACACTCCTATAGATGTGTAACTGTGTTTTCACCAGACTTTTTGTTAATATTAAATGTATCCTTTTTTTTTTTTTTTTTTAAATCACGTCCCCACTCTGTCAGCAAAACTCTCTAGTGTGGAACTGGCCTGAAACTGCCTTCTCTGGTCTACTTTATGCAAAGCTAAAACCAGATGTTCTAGGAGCCATTCAGGTTTTTTTGTTATTATCCCTGCATCTCTGCGCTACACTGGGAGCGGTGGTGGTGGTCCCCAGAGCTGGCTGGCAGATAATGTGTTGCTTTGGTGAGATGTCCACAAGTTGGTCATCAGACCATCAGGAACAGACTGTCAAAGGTGAGGAAAACCTCCCCCAGGAGCTGCTGGTCTGGACACTCCAGGGCAGGTGGCACGAATGGGACCCCCATGGACAGACAGGGCTCAGCAGCTTGGACATCACCTCCAATCCCATCTCCAAGTCAGTGTCCTCTCTCCCTCCTGAAAAACACTACCTTGTTTTCTTAGGGGGAATCATTTGTCACATCTGCCATCACAGAAATCTACACAATCACACACTTGACTGATAAAAAATGAGTCAGTTTAACAAGTTTTTTTTACTCTGAGTGGCTTTTATAACAAAGTGCTGCATTTGCCTCTCACATCCCAGCTCTTCCAGGGGACTCAGTAGTGTGTTTTAATGACACCCTTCACATATCCCTGGTGGGAAGAAAGAGGGAAGGGTCCAGCAGAAGGGACCATTCAGCATGCTCCAGGTCTTGGCTAATGAGATTACCCACTGATGGTCTTGTATGAGCCTCTTACACCCTGAGTGTCATCATACATTGCTCTTCCACATCTCAAATAAAAAACTAACATGCCATGCACCAAGCAACTACTTCTGATTTTAAAATGTGTCTAAAAAAAGGACAGGAGGCTGCCAGAATAAAGTTAAGAGGAAATGTGCTGGTGTTAGTGGGGTGTGTCTTGAGCACTATGGATACCCCAGGTGCTCCCCACTAGATGTTTCCAGTGTCCTCTAATGAGAACTGAGGGAACTGCATCCTACAAAAATCAGAGTTTTAGGCTGCACACAAACCTGGAGCAGTCCCAGATCAAGCTGTCCCTAAATTCTGCCTGCCTGTAGGGTCCACCTGTACCAACCACGGTCCCCCCGTATCACGTGCCTGAGTCCCATGCTTCCTCTTCTTTCAGTGAGACACTGTCCCAAGCCTACGTGCCTCAAGATCCACACCTGAATGTCAGAGCACTGGGAAGAGCACTCAGTTCTCTGTGGCCTGCATTGCAAAGTTCAGTGCTATCATCCTCATTTCAGACTGTGGGACTGAGGGGTAAAAACCTTCAGACCAGGCTCCCTAAGACCTTGGTCCCAGGGAAAATTGAACACAGAGTCAAAGGAGAACAGAAATAACACTGTCCAAGGCAGAAGTGCAGGACAAAAAGAGGTCAGGCATAGGCCCATGGTCTGGGACGTCCCCAGTGTGAGCCGTGGGCATGACCATGTGCTCCAGCCCCAACTGGCCCGTGGCCATAGAGAGGGTACCTCACAGTACCGTATTGTCTTGCACAACAGAAATGAGTAGCCACCAGGAGCATCCTCTATCTCCTCCCTGTGAAGGAAATCAAGACACTGGCTTACTCAGCATGTCCAAGAACAGGTGTGATGAAAGAAGCCAATTCCACGTAGCCTCCTCCAGGCCACACATGGCTGTGCATCAAATATTGATCCACATCTGAGCATCTTCCCTTTGCTTTTGCCAAGAAGGACCTGTCCAAATTGCTGTCTATTACGTACCTCAAAGTGACTATTTCAGACTCTATCTCACACCCAAATGTTACATGTTGGTGAGGACACCTCCTTAACCTTGCTGCAGCGTCAGCCCTTAAAGCAGCAGCACCAAGAGCAGTGACACTGTCCTGCAGTGCTGTGACTGAGTGTGGTGTCCATGAGAGCCTCTTCTACCCACAATTTTGATTTCCCTCATTATTGTTCACCCCATTATTGGTCTTTGCCCACAGGCTGAGTCCATCATTCCTGCTTCGCCATGGAAATATCCAACCACGGGTGGATATTTCTGTGTGTGACGGTAGCCAGGAGAGCCAAGGAGGTTTTTGCTGGTGCACTCTGATAACACTGAAAATGAAATTTCTCCCAAGTCTACCCATTTTGCTGTAAAAAAACCACAACAAAAACAGAAGGCAGCAGTTCCTCCCAGAAGGACAGATAGGGAGAGAAAGACCACAGCAACAGCAAACCAGGGTTCCCAGAGTTGACCCCTTGGTGACATTTCCAATATCCCCATGCAACCAGGTTTCCCTCTTCTCGACTACTCTGCCAGGAACGAAGGCTTGTGCCGGTCAGGAAAACCTGGCTGCAAGGCACAGTGGTGAAGAAATGCAACTTGTCAGATAAATATACAGTGTCTATAAATCTCCCTGCTGTGTTTATAGGAAGCTTTGGCAGCTTCCCCGGTGCAAACAGGGGTTAAATTATTCCCTGTTCTATTTGTATTTAAATGTTATGTTTCTATGATAAGCGTAAGGCAGAGGTGTCAGATGGGCCCGGGCGGAGGAGACAACACATGTGAAAGGTGAAATAATAGAGCTCTGCAAACCAAGTGCTGAGAGGAGATGGGAAGGAGGGATCTGGGAGTGAGGGGGAGAAGGGGGAGGACGGGCACTAATTAAAGAGACAGAAGGGACGATGAGATGCAGGGTGTTTGACCCTCTGCAGATCAAGAGGACAAGAACAAGAATCACAGCAATTGTGGAGGGACTGGGGGAAAATTAGGGTCACTCACAGGGAGACATGACATGGGATTGTGTTTACCCAGATAGCTCTTGCTAATGTATGTGTGTGCGTGGGGGTACATTTCGATAAGAGTATATAAATACACGTGTTCTCGTATTCCTCATGCAAAATAAAGAGGGTGAATCCTTGTATCACGAAAGCATAAGGTGGCTTTACCACCTAGAACATCACATCCACATTTATTTCCAAGGACCTGGAAATAAAGAGGGACAAATTTACCACCCCTGTGGCCCAGGCTAATGAGGAGGGCAAACCAGAAGGTCACTACAGTCCCTTCTAGCCACAAACCCCTTTATTCTAAGACCTATGAGCTTCCCTATTTCATCCAAGGTTCATTGCCAGAGCATCACACATGGATAGTGTGTGTGCTTCTTCATGCAAGAGCAAAACTAGCCTTTTTTATATTCTGTGTGGGAATGAGCATCTTCTGTGTGTGCATGGTATTCACCAGAGTAGCTCCCTGATGTTACTCAATGCCTTTGGCTTTCTAAGCACCAGGACCAGGTTGCTGTATGGCTTAGTTTCAGAAAGCAGATGCTAATTAATTCCATTATTTATATTGCTAATAATTATTTGTCCCTGCTGCTATTCCCCTCCTCCCCAAACGCTGCTTGCGCACACAGTGGGGGACCAGCAGCAGTGCCGTGGTCCAGGCACTGGGAAGGCCTTTAAGCTTATCTCCTTGGCACCATGACAGAACAAACTAGCAGCCTAGAGAGGTTTTCTGTGCAGGTGGGGGTAAGAAGAAGTGCCAGTGCATAGCACCAAGTGGCACATTTACCAGAGAGGACGCAAGAGGAAGAGTGGGTCTTTCTTGCCCACTCTCCTGACTTATCCTTGGCAGAGAAGGGAGAGGAGACAGCTCTGAGTGTGTTCATCACAGAAACAGACAGAGTCATAGAATGGTTTGGGTTGCGAGGAACCTTTAAATGTTTGTCTGGTCTAACACCCCAGCAGTGAGCAGGGGAATCTTCAACTACAGCAGGTTGCTCAGAGCTTTGTCTAACTTGACCTTGAATGTTTCCAGGGCTGGGGCATCTATCACCTCTCTAGGCAGCCTGTGCCAGTGTTTCCCCTCCTTCGTGGTAAAAGAAGCACTCCTTGTAACTGGTGTGAATCTGCCCTCTTTTAGCTGAAAAGCATGAGTCCTTGTTCTATTGGTATGGGCTGTATCCAACAGTTTGTCCCCATCTCTCTTACTGAAGTACTGAAAGACCCAAACAAGGTCTCCCCGCTGCCTTCTCTTCAACAGGCTGAACAACTCCAGCTCTCTTAGCTTGTCTTCAGAGCAGAGGTGCTTCAGTCCTCTAGTCATCTTTGTGGCTTCTTCAGAACACTCTCCAACAGGTCCATGCCCTTCTTATGCTGGGGGCCTAAGTGGATGTAGCTGGATGTGCTGGATGTAGCACTCCCTGTGGGAGTCTCACAAAAGCAGAATAGAGGGGCAGAATCACCTCCCCCAACTTTCTTTTGATGCAGTCCATGACATGGTTGATTTCTTGGCTGAAAGAGCACATTGCTGACTCATATCCAGACTTTCATCCACCAGTACCCCCAAGTCCAAGTAGTGGGATCAGGAATATGCCAAAGGAACAGTGGTGAAAAAGAACTATACACCTGGGTTTCTTTCAGACTGCTACAAACAAGGTGTCCTCCTCAGGTCAAAGAAGAAAGGAGGAGCTATAGAGTGGAAGGGTGAGCTGCAGGTGCCCTGAGCACTGTGACAGTTTGGTTTTAGCTCCTCAAATCTGCAAGCTCAAATCTGCCCCCCTCTAGAGTCAGAGTGCCCCACCACTCCGCTCAACCCGTGCTAATCAGGTGATCAATAGGCTAATAGCAGGGCATTTCCCAGGTCCTGGGCTTCACACTCCTACTGACATTTTCACAGCAGTCCTACAGCTATGTGATGATGATTACCCCCCTTTCCACAGGAGAAGTGATTACGAATTCTGTTGTAGCTAATTGTAAATTAGCTAATTATCTTCTCCATAGTACCTTGCTGGAAAATACATGAACCTTGTAAATTAGAGGTGTTCCAAAAATTAGGGCGGTGGGGAAAAAGCAACACAAAGAATCAAAAGCCCAACCTGTTGTTCTGGAAACAACAGAAACCTACCACTACCTAACTCCAAGCAACAGCAAATTAACCCTCTTTCAACCTGCACCAGCTCCTAATTCACCGCTTTACCCTCCTCCTCCCCATATCAAACAGCACCCTCAATGGGCAAATTCTACTGCAGGCTTTAAAATGTTTGGTGAATTCACCTGTTCCTAGCAGCTGGGTGTTGTGGGGCATTCCTGATCCCATTTTAGGAGGAGTGACTTCTTTGCGCTGATCTTCTCCCCGCCTCCCTCCCCGGTTTGGTTTTACTCAACAGATCCTTTATATCCCAGACGTTAGTAGATACATTTGCACAGCTGCTGGTCTCCAACTGCTGGAGACAGGCTTTGAGACACCCAGGCTAGAGAGAATAACAGCTAATCTCAACAGCTGTGTGATGGGGACAAGAGCAAATGAATATAAGCCCAGGTGTGGGAGCGTAATTCTCCTGCACAAAGAAGGAACCTTCATCCCACAGGTGCATTACTCTCCACTGCTGCATCTGAGAAAAACTTAGTTTGAAGGATTTCTCTTATTTAATTGCTTAGCTGCACTCTGAGCCCTGACTTGGACATGGTTCCTGTAAACAGAGTGAAAGAACAGCTGAACAAGAGACAGAGTGTCTGTCTGACTCGGTGTGCTGTCTCTGGCAATTGCCAGTTGTGGATGTCTGGGGAAGAGTAAAACAAATGGGGAAGCAATTCTGTTATTCCCCCCAAATATTCTCCTAGAATTCAGTGCTCTGCAGTTTAGGGAATACGGGAGTATGCAGTGTTGGTGTGGTGTTTTTTTTTTCATATGTAGTAGTTTCTAAAGTGTCTTTCTTTGATGTAATTGTTCAGTGGACTTACGAACCCATCTGAATTGCAAGCATCCACCACATCCTGAAGCAAGACTTTCTGCAGCTTAAGCATGAATTGAGTTAGGAACCTCTTCCTGCTGTTTATTTTGAAAGTGTCACTACCTATTTTCAATAGATAAAACCTAGATCTTGCTCTGGAAAAGAGTGGAAATCACTCCTGATCCAGTTATGGAAAACTGGACCCACAAGGATATTCAAGAGCTTGGCTGAACCTCTTTTTTTGGTGCATTTTAGATTGGGATTTGTGAGTCCTGGGTCCCATCTCAATCCATGCTCTGGAAAATGTGGAAGGGAAGATCACTTTTCCCTTAGAGTGATTTGTTATTCCTGGTACCAAAGAGATGGATGACTGTGCAGTTACTGTTATTAAATACTTACAATACATCTCTGCCAAGGACAGCGGCCTCAGTGGAAATATGGGCTACATAAATTACCCAGTGCAAAAGGCAACCTCAGTTTCCCCACCTACAAAAAGACTAATTGGTGTTTGTAACAGGCAAAACTGGGCATTGGTGAGGTTTGCACACTCCAGGAACTCAGGGAGCTCCAGTACTAATAATGAAAGGGACCTGTCAGGCTGCTGGTCGGATCTAGGGCTGAACCTTATGATGGTTTCTCTCAGATATAAGTGGCTGGAACCTTCCCAACTCCTTTTTGATGGAAGAGGAGTCCATGATGGGGTAAGTCAAGGCAGGGTTTACTCCTGAATGAAAGCCCGTATTTGCAAATGACAGTGACTGTGGATCTTGGAGTTATCTTCCAGGGAGAGATTTTTGTGTCCTGCAGCAACGTGATACCTAAAGAGAGCGTTACAGCGATCTAGGCACATGTGCCCAAGAGAACGCAGATGCTGGCTGCTGTTGGCCCTATGAGCAACTGGAAAGAAAATTAACTTATTGCCAGATGCTGAACCCAAAGCCTAAGATTGTGCTTTTAATTTAAATGTGACTTGGCCTATTCTCTAATTTCAGTGTCCCCATCCATACTACAGTCCTATTCTCCTGAGCAAAGACCCCCTTTACAGGAAACTGGAAGAGGTCCTCAGTGTGTATCAGCTGCTAAACCATGTCCAGGAATTATCTAATAGAGCAATAGTATGGGCAGTATGGATAAAGCACAGAGCTATGATGAAAAATGGAAGGAGATGGAGAAGACGGTTCAGAACAGGAGAGTGAATGTGTTTTGGGCTTGGCTGGTCAGTGCTGCTGTAGCAACACCTGCTGTGTACCGGCACTAAAGTGAAATCCAGCCTTAAACCTACACCCTCACGTGGACAGTTCAGATTAGGCCACACTTGGGCTTCATCTACACAGATAGGGTATGGACAAAACTTAAGCCACAGGCCAAGCAAACTCTGACATGAAGACATAGCCTAAATGACTCTAAGAGCAGACCCTTCTTGTACAGCTGGGAATATTATAAACTCAAGACAAATATCAGTAGTTCTGACTTGCTGAACAGCACTGTCACAACCGTCCATCGCCAAGAGATGCTATTTCCTGTGCAGATTTTAAATGACAGGTTTTATGGTGTTTGATATTGAGCCGGGAAAACAACTTGCAAAGACCCATTCTATTTGTAGCCCTTGCTTAGGAAAGTTGTTGGTGAGAGTTTAAAACCCTGTGTCAGGCAAAGAACGAAAACTGCCCAATTTGTGCCTGGCAGTTCATAATTCTTCCACTTTAATTCATTATCTGAAACACAGAACTGGAATATTTCTGAGAATTATTCATGAGTCTATGCTTTTTAGGAAAAGACTCAGAAGTAAAAATCTGATCTTTCTAAACTCAACATAGAGCCTAAATACACAGTTTTCACTGCCTCTCCCCTACAGGAAGAATATCTGAACTCAAATCAGCCTTTCAATCATGAAAAAAAGGCAAAAATCATGCTTCTTTCCCTGGAAATTTGAAGCCTGTTCTTAGAGTTCCCATTTTCCAAGAACACCCCTGGAAATGTTTATGGGAGAAAGAACCTAAGGAGTCCCAGCATCAAAGAGTGGAGGTGTGCAGCTGTGATGTGACTAAACTTCACAGGATTTTGCATGACTGTTTGGGCTCCTTCCACCCATGAATCCATGGATGTTTTCCTGGCCCAGGTTGATGGATTTCCTGAAGAAGAAGGAGGTGAAGGAGAAGACTGTCTTGTACTATCAAATGACACCTCAAATGAACACCGAATCACGCTTTTACACTCATCTTTCAGAGGCAGCTCAGATTTGAATGCAACTCCTACAGCCTTTGGTTCTGGGGAATTTAACAGATCTTAATTCCTATGTGTAACATCCCCTTTTCACTCTGTGGCCACACAGGGTTGAGGCTGAGCCCGAAGGGCCGTTTGGTTTTCACACTGATTCAGTGCAAAGCTTAGAAGCTTCTTGACAAACTCTGCCAGGTCAGTGATGTCAAGCCTGATATGTCAGGAAAATAAGTTTCAGTTCCTAAACTCATCTCACTGGTGACCTGTTGGGGCTTTGAAACCCTTTGCAGAAGCCTAGAAGGCCAAGACATTAATCCGTGGTAGCACTCCAGCCTTGAGCACCGAGGACTATTGAAACAGCAGAGGCATGGGCAGGAAGGGGGGTGGGAAGGACGTATTTTCTCTTGCAGGAGCTGGGACGGCATTTCAGATCAAATTAAACTTCAGTTTTTAAAGACTTCAGTGGAGGTAATTGAAACACTTCCTCACAATTGCCTGAACCTAAGTGTTATCTCTCTTTTCCTCTGTATATCATCCCTTTTCCCCCAAGCCTGCGACAGCCCTGCACGGCCACAGCCTCCTTAATATTAAAGACGGTGATTAAATGGGATTCACCAAAAGACAAAGGGCTGAAAACCTGCCAATTGTTAATCCCTCTTTTGCTGTGCTTAAAAATTCCATTTTCTTCATTTGAAGAAAGGGGGGGGGGGAGGGAAAAGAGAATTATACGCCTATGTCTAATTTAAATTCTGGTGTCGCGGGTCCTGTTCCCTTCTCCCTCTCTTGACGTCTGAATATATTCCTTTATTACCATTATTACAGCTTTCTGATTGCATTAAAATTCATCCACACGCTTCTCTCCACATTCCACTTTTCTTTTGCCATTTTTTTTGCTAATTCCCTTTTTCTCTCCCCCCTTTTCTCCCCACTTTCAAATTATACAGAATGCCATTAAAGATCTCCACAACTCCCTTCTCTATTGCTTTTATAAACTTGCTGGCTTTCTTCCTCTCCATCCCCTCATCTACAAACAAAGAAAATGAAGGAAAGGGAAAAGAAAACAATAATAATAAAGGAATCCAAGCAGCACATCTTATAGGTCTCAATAACACCTTTCCTACATCATACAGCTCCCAGCCTAATGCTCTCTTCAGTTATGAAGCTGGATTTCACAAAGAAGTTTTGTCTATTATTTGTTTGATGCTTGTACCTGGAATCTTCCGCTAAAATCAAAAGTGGAGTGTGCCACGCTGTGTATGTGAGCATGGAAAGAGACAGTATTGCCTGTAACTGCAAGGAGAAAAATAAGGAGATTGGAAAAAAAGAAATGTAATTTCACCCTGCTTTACAGAGCAGGAGCTGAAATCCTGTAAGGATTTGCTTACGGATGTGAGCAGTGAAACTGGGCATGCAGTGCATACGGCCAGTTGCAGGTGACTAGTGCAAGATCTGAACTCAAACAGGATCCACCCGTTTAATCCTTCAGGCATCCCACTGGCTGCTAGGACACCTTAGCAGTGACTTTTTTCCCCCCTCAAGGCAGATCACCTAAAAAGAAGGCAGATCTTTGATTAAACCAGTCCCCCTATGGGGATTTTATAGATAAAAATGAAGCTGAGAACTTGACTCTGCTGCTATACATAATACCACCTGCCTTATGGGCAGCTGAACAATAAAGTGGAGGGGCATAACATTGTGCAAGTGTGATTAGCCTGGGGTATCTCATGCCCCTAACCTACCCTTGTGACTAATCTTGTCTAGCTCAGAGGAAGAAGCTGCTACTGTGAAACTTTCATTCATTCTTACCAGTTCTTCACAGGGTGCCTAAGTAGGTTTTTTGTTGTTTTGGGGTGGTTTTTTTTGGTATTGTTATTTTTGTTGCTGTCACCCTCAATTACACTGATATAATGAAATGACTGAAACAGGATGAAAAATGGAATTTTCTTTCTAAAAGAAATACTCATGTCTCAAAAAAATGTGCTTTCACTTTGAATTGGAGAGGCCAAAGTTCTTGTGAAATGGAAATTCTTCACTTGTGAAATGTTACAGGGTATTGTCTCAGAGGAATAAAAAGCCTTTGTCTTAATAACCTCAAAACATAAAATATATAAAGCTGAATGGCTGTGGTTTTCAGCCAGACAAAAGAAAGTATGTTTTCACACACTATATGAATAAATGAAAGACATTTCTGTCATGGATGTTGCTGAATGCAAAAAGTCACATTAGCTCTGAGGCGAACGAGACAGATTAGTGGTGGTTGTGTCCACTCAGTGCTATGAAACATGAATATCCAGATGCAAAATCTAACTTAGTCACTAAACCTCTGTCTGCTGGAAGCCAGAGGGTATTAAGGGGAGGATCACTCTTCATAAAAGCCCTGTTCTTACTGTTTCTAAATGGGCACTGCTGGAGCAGAGGATGCTGGACTATACAAACCTTTGGTCTAACTCAAAACAGAAACCAGTGGTTTAATACAGCACAGACTTGAAACAAAATTAAATCAAAAGGATCCTGTTAAAATGGCAGATTTGTACCTCCTGAAATGAGAACTCAATGCATTAATTTAAAAAGAGTAAATGTCCCCTGGCAAAAATCTCATTGAAATGAAGCTGTTCCAAGGGAATGCCTTGCCTGTTACAAAACTGCATGTTGGGCTAGATAACTGTTTCTTGGAAATGCTTTGGCCAGCTCAACAAATGACCCAGGAAATGAATGGGTCTGCTTCAGGATGCTGCCCAGCAGGATCTGTCTTGACTTATCCACATACTCATTTAGACTGTTACCCTAAGGTGTGTGTGAGAAGGAACATTATATTCCAGTGATGTTACACCAGTGCTCGAAATAAACATCGGGGATTCAGGGTTAGAGCTGAAGCTTATTGAAGTTAATGAAAAAGAGTGCCACGGAGCCTTGCAGGCTTTGGATCAGACTCTTGATTTGCTGAAGGGCTGCTTAGTATGTCCCTACCACTGCTGGGTATTGCAGATTCTCCCTGATGCAGAACGGCGTGTTACACCCGTGCCAAGAGAAATCTGGTGGGGATGGAGCAGAAGGACAGAAGAGCCTGAGCGATTCCCATCACACCTTTTGTGTGCCAGGATTTGGGCGTCCGCGTGCATTTCCCTGATTCAGCCAATTTCCTTGGGCTCCTTTCACCACTCTGTTGCAATAAGGGAGAGAAAACAAAATCCCTGTGAAATCTGCACAGGC
>JAYRBT010000093.1:64177387-64220076 GCA_036023395.1 Myiotriccus ornatus
CAGTCAATTTTCTCCATTTTGTGTAGATGTATCTCACAGAAGTGCACTGAAGTTGGTCTTTCATCCTATCACTGTACCACACTGACCATACTATTGTCTTTCTCTTACCATGTTAAAAGTATTTGAAACAGAAAATTATATACCTGGACCAAACAATTAGTAAGCATAAATCTACAAAGCTTCCTGATCTTTAGTAGGTATAAATCAACATTACAGTCATACAGTCATGATAGAATTATTTCTCCCACCAACATAGCTATGGCAAGATCAGCAAATATAAAAAACAGTTATCCCATTCCTACTCAATGATAGTAACTGGAGAAATTAATTCCCTAATTCAGGGTAAAATCGAAGTCTCAGAAAGGTGAATTTCAAGCTACTAGAGCTTTACTGTCCACATAGGAAAAAATGACCCTCAGCAGGCTCTTTCCACCTCAGATTTCATCACTACTAATAATGTTTTTTGGCTAACAATGCTTTTTAGGGTGTGTGGAGAAAGCAGGGCTGTGCAAGCCAGATCTGAACCTGGCTCCAGTCCCTATTACTGCAACAGTACTGTAACTGTGCTAAGGGGAGTCATCTCTTCCCTTCATCAGTAGCCAGGACTCAGAGAAACAGAGAGAGACAGAGAGCGAAGGTGCTGTTTTATAGCAAGCCTTTTTCTGAGCTTGAGAGCTCACTGTGCTATTATTTCCCCTTTTTCCCTCATTTCAGGCCTTTTTTGTGTTTCATGTTTGGCCCTCGGCAGGCTGAGAGACGTGCTGACAAGTTGTAACTCTCACTCGGCTTGGCGAGGGCTTTGTTCTCTGCGTGCGTGGCACAGACTCGCTTCCTCTTTCGAAATGTGACAGCGAGCGATAACACTGACACACAGAACCAGAGCCCGGGCTCGGCGCGCTCCCCGTGCTAAAGACCCTCTTTGGTGATCTGCAGCATCAGTCAGGAGGCTAAGATGGGCACTGTACAGGGAAAAGCACAGTAGTGACAACTACTCCTTTCTCCCCAAACCCCCTTAACCCCAGGCTAGTCAGAGGCTTTCAAATGCCCAGTTCTTCAAAAAGTGATTTGCAGTGATCTGGTCTCTCCCCCTCCGTACCAGGGATGTCCACAGAGCTGCCCCCCTCAGGGGGTCTCCCAACCCAGGGCTGAACCACCACGCCAAAGCCGTTCTGCTGCTGCCCTGCAGCTGTCCCCATAGGCTGAGTTCTGCCTAAAATGTGTGTCCTGGTGAGGGGCCAAGCCTTACTACAAGGACAACAGGCAGAGCAACCGACAGCATCATAGTTTGCTTTGATGTGCACTCTTTTGTGACAAAAGCCTGTCTCTGACTTCTGACTTTAATGTGTTTGGCATCGTGTTCAAATTAGAAAAGTTTCAGAGGAAAGTTCAACCTCCCTCCTGCTGATTAAAGTGCTCTTTAGTATATAGGCTGTTTTCCCGGAAAAGATATTTCCTTAAAGACCCAAGTCTCTTGGAGCTCTCTCAGGCAAGGATGAGCGCTACTCTTTAAGCCTGACACTTGGAGACATCTGTTTCATTTATACAGGTCTTAAAAATCTACTACAGTTTTTAAAAGATGAATGCCAGGCTGGGATCAGTTTTCCAGAGTACTCTTTCCACCAGTGCTACCTACTAAAAAGCCATCTTTGTCCTCCAGTTTCCTTGTTTATGTAGCAAGAAGGTCCCATTAGATGGTTTTGCCCACCATCAAACTGGGAACTAACGTTGGCTTCTTCAGCTGTGCTAACCACTTTTCTAGGTCATTGCCTAGGTACTTTTCTAGGTCACTGTCTTATGAAATATAACCCCTCACACTTTAGGCCTGTTTTTTAGCCTTATTCCTCCATGAGTCAGCTTAGATTTGGTTCTGCAGAAACACGCACATAATGCCTCAGCCAGCCAAAGCTTGTTCAGAGTGACCTAAGTGACTCAGATGACTCTGTATCAGAGTTCTGTCCTTACCGTTTTCCATTTTGTGTTATCCACAGATTTTATCAGCCAGGATATTTAATTCCACATCATTCATGACAATGCTGACTAGCATCAGAGCTGGTTACTGATCCGTGTAGAACCCTGCTACAAATACCCTCACTCTATCATGCTTTCTCTTTGACAACTGCATTTTGAGATTTGTCCATTACCCGCTTCTTAATCCATTTAATGTCCACCCTCTTGAACACTGTACTCAGCAGGAACTACAGGGAAGTTCCAATTCTAGAGATCCAACCTTTGCAGCTCAAGATAGCTTCTACTGATAAGGAAAACTCAATCAGTCAGTTTTGCCATGGGGAAGATAGGATCTCAAAGATACATAGCCCTCTCCTCCCTTCCCTTGCCTCTGGCATTGTTCCTCCTCCCAGCTTGAACAGCGGGACTTCAACTCTGCTGCAGCACAGTTCTCTAACACCAGCAGTTAAGGAGTACTGTATTTTCCTTTACCCAGATGTTACTGTAAAAGTTGGGCACCAACCTCAGTTATTTCTGTTCTTCGCTCTTGGTTATTGTGGCCTATTTTTAATGGCTGGTTCACTCACAGGTTGTGTTTGCTATGTGTGTGTAGATGTTATGTTTGCAAATACAGTGACTCAACCACCCTAAGAAGGACCTTGTTCTTCTTTATTATATTCTTGCCACTATTATGTCTGCAGGTCCCTGGGATTAAATACCCTCTACAAGCTACTCCCACAGAGAGTGTGAGAGCTGGAGAGACCAGTAAATAGAGGAAAACAAAGTCACTATTCCTAAGAGTGTTTTATGCAAGAGGAATGCCAGGACAGTTGTTTTTTTTTTTTTCTTTCCCCACCTCAACATCTTTTTCCTGGGAGCAGAAGTAATTCTACTGAATGCACTCAGAGATTTCCCTGCACAGTGAAGCAATGTAAAGGCATAGGATTCTTATCATTCAGCTTCCCTGAACATTTCTCTGAGCTAGAAACAAAGCCCAAGTCCCAGTTGGGATGACATTTATTTAGCATATGTAATGTTAACCAAAAGATGTCAGGGAACATGCACTGAACCCTGCTCTGTCTCTTCCACTGTTTAACTATTGGCTTGCCCTGACTCGTCTTTGCCCTGTTCCAACCACTTTGTCCAAGGCTGAGGAAGGTGATTTGGTGGTCCTTTTAGTCTTACAGCCAGCTACTGGGCCTGTCTTTCTTTCAGGTAGCAACTCATACCTTGTCTAACCAGAACCTAGGATGCAAAGAGTAGTGGCTTGAATGATTTGGTGTAGGCTTTCCTGAATTTTAACAAAGACACTGAAAGTTTGCCCGTCAGTAACCCACTCATGAGTAAGACACAACAGTTTGCCCCCAGCTCCCTAGGTACTCATCTTACATTCAAGAGATGACCTTTTATCTCACTGTTTCTGCTGTTAGATGTGACAGTAGTTCTGGCAAAACTCTTTTTTTGTTGTTTGGTTTTGGTTTTTTGTTTTTTTTTTTTTCATCTCTCCATCTGCAATCTAGGGGAATTTTGGCCTTGGTTGTTTTGATACTCGATTCAGAAAGAACATGCTATCACAGTGATGATAGCAGAGACACAACACATCTCTAACATATTCATTCAAACTTTGCCCAAGTAATAGTGGGCGGTGGTGTTGGCCCCAGTTCAGTCTTGGGGTAACTGAGGCCCAGTGAAGTTAAAGAGATGCATCCTGGAATAGACCTTGGGAGTTGTGAGCATTTGCCTTGCAGCACAATCCAGCAGAAAGCACGGTCCTTTCCTCTGGGTCTGGACTTTTCTACAGCACTTTCAGAACACTAGTCCATAATCCTGACTTCAGAGAGCTTTGCACAGGCTGCCTAATTACATTAAAGCACAAGATTTGTAGCTCAGTTCACCCAGAAAAAGCATGTGTATGTCTGCGTGTTTGCATATGGATGCGTGCGGTGTGTGGGAGTGATTCCCTAAATATGAGGCGAAGTGCCTATCACAGAGAATAGACCTTAAAAGGGTTCTCTGAGCTGTAAGTGAGAAATCGAAGCTGGGAAGAGAAAAATAAAGCAAAAAGACAACCTTACCACTACCACCAGCAACTCAAATTAAAAAGCAATTGTGTGTGTAAGAAAAAGGAAGCTTTGGATAAAAAACAAGGATAAATGACATTTGTTGTGAAATGCCTCCCCCACTCCTGTCCCCAAGTGATAAGAAAATGAGGATGCCAGGGGAACTTCAGGTTGGATTCAGGCAACAAAAACATTTTCAGGTCAAGCATCCTCTGATGTTAGCTTGAGTTACCCCCTTAACTGCACTGAGCAAAGGTGCCACTGTCATCGCTCTCCAAACCTTTGTGTCCCCACAACTTGATGGAGATGTGGACAGGTGCTTGTGGGCCCTCTCATGCCTTTCCTTCCAGCAAATGCTACCACCAAAATGCCACCCTGCCCTCTGCTTTATGTGTGGTCCATGTCCATCCCAAGATCCCAGCACTGCCTTCCAAGGAGCAAAGCATCAGGAAAACCTGGGAAAGAGAAGGAACTGCTGCAGAAGAACACCTGTGACCCAGATCTTGGCAGGGCTCTCCATTGCCTGGCTCACTTCATGGAAAAGAAGTGAGCCAGGCAGTCAGTGCTGCCAACTTCTGGGCATCTGAGGGAGCTGACAGCTGTCAGTCAATGCTGACAGAAGTGAGAGGGACTCAAACAAAAGGTGAACCAACAAGAGTGGTGGGTGCCTAGCACGGACAGCAGGAAACAAGTGTTTAAAATGCCAGAGAAAGTGTGAGAGATTATTTTTTCCCTTGTCTTTGTTGGAGTTGAGGTCATTGCCCTGTCTCCATTCCCATCACCCAGTGAGTCCTCAGAAATCTCTGCATGGTGCCAGATCCAGCCCAGCACTAAGCACTGCCTTGGAGGTGATGAAGGGCTGGCAGGATGGGGACTGCTGCTGATTTACTTCCTTGCTACTGTTTGGGTAAGCAGCAAGGTAGGAAAGGGGGGATGATTGAAAGGAGTGGGGAGAGAAGAAGAAAGGGGGAAGAAGAGATAATAAGAAAGCCCCCACTGCCCTCTGCCATTGTGCTGCTCACTGGAAGACTCCCTACAGAATTACGCTGTCGTCTTGCAGGAAAGCATGTAATAACTGAAAATACAGTGTCAAAAGGAATTTTTCAGGCTTTGACAGCTCATAAATTACAGTTCGTTGACTTCTTCCTGGGTCTAGATTTAAATTAATAGGCAAGCAGATATATATTTCTTTTGCTCCTTTCTCCTGAGAAGTAGCAGTAGTGGAAGTGATGCAGTTTCTCGCATCTCCATCTCCCCCTTCCCTCCTTCCCTCACTTACAATCAGTCTCACCCTGACACAGACCAGCTTCACTCAGTCTCAAACCCCAGGGTACATCACAGTGGTCCTCCTGAAACCACCTCTCCCCAGTACTCAAGTGGGAAAGCGAAGGCATGGAAATTCACTCTTCCCTATAACAAATGGTCTCTTTATAAAATCAAGCCCTTTCAGAGAAGGTATTTGGTAGAAAATGGTCATGGGCAGTAAAGGTCAAAGACGCTCAAGTAAGTCGGTGATGGCTATGCCATCCAAAGTGAAAGCAAGCAAAAAGAATAGGCCTGCCTTCTAAATAAATCAAAGTGAGATGAAATGGCCATCGATGAACAAATGTGCACTGCCCTTTTCATGGAAATATAGGTGCTCACCAATAATGAGAATAAAGGTGGCTATGTGAATGGATGGCTGGATGGCTGGATGGCTGGACAGACAGTTGCATGTAATGGCAAACAGACTAGACAGGAAATCATTTCTCCAGAAGGTACTTGTGCTCTAAAAGGGATTACACTCTGTCTCCTTTGAATCTTTTGGATGCAATGTTAACCAGTAAGTCTGCTGGTCTGAGCTGAACAGCTCCAGCATTTTGCTGCTGGGAGAAATGATCCAGGAAGATGGAAGCTGGCACGCCACTCTCAATGCTCCAGTGAACAGGAGTGCTCAGCAGTGGAGCTGTTTGGTGGTACATCAAAGCATGGTAGGGAGGTGTTATGCTGCAAAGAACCTCTTGTTCTTTTGTCGGGTGACACATACATGAGTTTGGGGCAGGATAACCTGAGGTCTGCCTGTGATGTTGCTTTGCAGGTATGAGGAGCTCAGCCTGCATCAGTGATGGCTGTGAAATTCCTAGGAGGATGTGGATTTGCAACACGTAGGTAGTGAAATGCGTCAAGTGCTTTTGGGTCCTGCAGTTTTAAAAGGTCTCATGTAGAAAGGGGTTATTAATAGTATTAATGGTTCTTGCTACAAGCTGTAGTTTGTAGCCACCTAGGAAACTGGGGTGAACACTGGGATGCGTGCTTGGCAGCTCCTGTGAAAGAGCAGTCCAGGACATGCCTGTTTTTGGGAGGGCGGCAATGACTCAGAGCCGGGAGCTGAACATTTCCCTCATTTGCCACAGTAACACAAAGAAAGGAGTGAAAAACACAGAGCCAGAAGGAACATGGATCCTGGCTGCCCTCACGGAGGTGTGTGAAGGGACAAGTGCGACAATCACACATTTGAATCATACGAAAGGTCTCTGCGCTCTCCCCACCGGCTGCGTTAGTGCTGGCGCTGAAGGGCGGTCACGTCCCTCTGAGGAGGCAGCTCCTTGTGAAGCACTGCAGGCTGAGGGTTCAGTCACCTCTCATCTCAGCTCAGCAGTCTCTGTGGGATGCCCTTTGCAGTGGGGCTGGGAAAGCTCAGAAGGTGGAAAGGGAACAGAGGGGCTCTGGGGGCTCAGGCTGAGCACAGGAGTGGAACAGAGGGAGAGCCAGCAGTTCCAGGGGTTTGCCCTGCAAGGAGCCCTCCTGTGTGGGGACAAAGGGATGTTTCCTTTTGACTGACTCCACTATGAAGTAACCAGTCATGGTGGTGGTTGGCAAGATCTCCAGGTGCTCCCAGTACAGGCTCCAGTGCAATGACTGCAATGATGTAGGAGGGACAGAAAGCCAATTTCAGTTTATCCAGGAGAGAAATAACCTATTCAGTACTTAAGGCTTCTCATTGTGCAGTTACCTAAGCCCTGAGTTTCACTGTTTAGAAGGGTCTGCTACTTGGGTATGCTGGTATTTTGAATGGGAAAAATACTGGGACTAGGTGCTTAAATCTGTTAGCTGGGACTCGAGAAAATCTAATTTGTCCTGAGGAAGTCAGTTATTTGCAGTGCATCATTCAAAGGGGTATGGAATATCCCAGCAATGGTGATCCTGTGTAGGGAGGGTGTGGGGTTGTGTGTGTGTGTGTGTGTGACAAGTGTTGCCATTTGCAGTTTAGGTGACAATTTGTGCAGCTATGGATAACTATCAGTCTCTCTCACAGTCTGACACATACCTGTATCAGCACTATTTCAATTGGAATTACTATAAAAAGGGTGTAAATTGGTTCCAAATAAGAAAGTGAATTCTTCAACAGAGTTTCACAAAACCACTGAAGGCTTTTTTCCACGGCTCTCAGACTACCACAGACCACAGCAACAGAAAACTTCTTTCAGCCCATGGATACGAACTCAGAAAAGACTACACTTATGTCCACCTTATGTCTGCTTGTCCTAATTTCAGCTCACAACTATTTCCCATCAGCTCTTGCTTCTCGCACCTCACTGGGACTATCTAATCTGTTCTGCCCCTACAACCCTCACTGCTGTACTCTCATGAATACTTGCTGCAATCCCCAGCTTTCTGATTTGCAAAACAGCATTTTGCAGAGGACGCAAAGGCAGAAGTGACAGAGAAATAAGGCAACCTTTCAATCCATTTATCAAAGTCCTTGAAGTTCCCATTTCAAGGAAACAATCAGAAACAGGGAGCATAAAAATTGAATATGAAATGCAGGGCATTTTAAATAAAGGGAAAGGTTAACAACAAAGCCAGTTCCCTTGATGATAATAAAATAAAATCAGTCCTGAGACCTGTTGATCCTGAATGGATCTTGTTTATTAGGAAAAACCAATTGAATGTACTGATAGAGTAAAAACACAGAAACATAATGTTTATTCATTTCCTCTTTCTGTTTCCTTAATTGGATGTTATGTTTTTCAATGTGCAAGAAAATGCATCTAATATGCTGTAACCAAGAGAGACCCATTTAATAACACTCAGTGGGTCAGTCTACTTTTATCCATGTGCTGTTGAGTTGCACCTGTGTTTCCCTGGCAAAGACATCATTACCTTTTAAAGCTCCCTCTGACATTGCTGAAGACCAAGAGGAATGTATGAACCACCCCACCTTCACCCGGAGGTGGCAACAAGTAATGCAGCATCTAGGCAGGACCCTCACAACTAGGTTTGGGAGCAAAAAATCATGGCCACTGATTTACTGCTGCCCATTAGACTGTCTCCTGGCTAAGGACAAGTTATTTTCACGATACTTGTCTGGCATAATTATTTTCAGGCATAGAAATATTTAAATAATGAAGCTCAGAGGTGTGATTTTTGAGCCGAGAGCTCATCTATTTAGGTGTTTGTAGCACAAGTGTCATAATGATGTCTCAACTTCAGGCTCGATGAACCAATGAGACCTCTGAGAGGTCATACTCTCCCACGTCTGAGAAATCTGTGAACTTTCCTGCATCTTCTTTTGGAAAGTTTGATGCAGCCTCTTCTAAGGAAAGTGGTGCTGGACAACAGGACTCATTAGATGTTACAGCTCCAAGCTAAAATGAGGCATGGATGGAGCAAACCGTGGATAAATGCCAGGCAGACAATTAATTTCCCTGTAGGGAATTTGCAAAAGCACCTAAAGGGAATGTGGGTGACTTCAGGAAGAGTTGAGTACCAATCTTTCTTGGGCTGTGGAGGAAATCTCAGATGCTTTTTATTATTGTTGTTCTGTAATTTTGGTTACAGCCTCTGAGTTGAGTGTCACTACTTTTTTTCACTGTCCCCAGTGATGATCTTCAGGAGCATCACAGCCACTTAAAGTCTTTCTTTTCATTTGGATATCTGTCTCATAATTTCCCTTGCTAACCTGCACAGTTAGAATATTTTCCCACCTTCCTGCCAGTGTTTAAGGTCATGGAGGCTGTGCTCTGTTCCTTGCACAAGTGAATGATGGTGCCTTGAGTGCCAAACTGACCACGTCTGCCTGTGACAGCTTTGGCTGTGCAGCTGATAAGTGAGAGTGAAGGATCCCATGCTCCTGTCTACCCCTTGGTTTCAGGTCCTCTGGGTCAGGCCCACAGGAGACTGTGGGGTAGGTTACACTGCCTGTCTTGTGACTAAGCAGAGGACTGCTATGCCCAGGGTGTGAAGTCTGACATCTCTCACTATCATGAAATGTACTAATTGGGTTTTTGTGTGCGTATTTTTTTATTTAGTTGTCCTGTAGGACACTGAACCTGCATTATGATCAGAGGCTGATGAGTTAAGGGTATGGGGAATTAGGCTCAGCTGGGCATCTCTGCCATGGGCTACAATAACTTGTTACAGTCTGTACAGTATTTCGAGCAAAATGCTTTGAAATTGCAGAGCACCTTCTGTGTGAGGGACAGGGAACTCTTTACCATCAAGGAGGCAATGTGGGAAAGAAAGCGGGAAGCTTTTAACCCCTGTCAGTCATCTGTCTGCTTCTCAAACCGAGGCCCAGAAAATCTCCCCCTCTAGCTGATGGGATGCCTTCGCCATGACATCGTCCTGACAGCTCCGCATTCCCACCCCTTCCCCCCACCCCGCCGTTCTCATGTGCTTATGAGCATGTACATGTGTGTGTGGATTTAAACCCCAGCAGTTCAAGCAAAATCTGACACCACCTACTCAGCATCCCTTTGATAACCAAATAAAAAACCCCTACAGCACCCCCCGTATCCCCCAGCTTGTGTTAAGGTCCTACCAACCCCCTGCTTCCCCACCCTGAGTTGCAGAATGAGCCGCTTGACTTGTCTTGTACTGCGAAGGAGTTTTCAGTGCTAGATTTTGCTCCACAAGGACTAGCTGTTTCTGGAACTTGGGAAGAGACAAAATATCCATCACACAGGATGAAAGCCAATGTCTAATTCAGGAAAGCTGGCAAGGAACTGGTTTAGTGTAAGGCTATCTTGAAACTGCCTTCTGCTTCTTCTAGAGCGCCTGGTGCTTCTGAAAGCTTGATTGAAAACAGGCTACCAAATTCAGTTTCTGTTTTCTTTATCCAGTATCGCTCTAACTATTTCACATAATTGCACACCTTTATTTCCACTCTGAGTTGTTTCTGCAACAAAATGAAGCATTCATGAGCTGAAAAAGGGATTTGGTTCCATTGGAGATGATGACTTTGAGGTTCATGTCCAGCAAAGGCTGAGGACAAAATCTGCATGCCAGGGAAACACAAAGCAACAAACCTGTGCACATCATCTGGAATGAGATGAACAAAAGCACAGTGTTTAGCGAGGTGTGATTAAAGCAGCAAAAGGAGTACTGGAAAGAAAGAAAGCAAGAGAAAGAGAAAAAGGAAAGAATGAATGTGATGGGGGAACGATTGCAGCCCTCAGTCCTACATTTCTCTTTCAGAACAATGACAACGAGCATGAAGATCTCTGTGTCTGATGATGGGGACGTACAGAGCCTGTCAGGGAACAACTGGTTCTTTCATTCCCCTTGCTGGTCTGCTGGCCCACTGACTCTCTCTGCAGTGGCTGAGAGAAAGTCCCGGGTCTCTCTAAATTTAATCCTCTACTGGCTGTGTAGAAAAGGAGATACCTTCTATTATGAAGGTATTAGGAAAAAGTTCTTTACTATGAGGGTTGTGAGGCATTGACGCTGGCTGCCCAGGGAAGCTGTGGGCATCTCATTCCTGGAAGTGTTCAAGGCCAAGTTGGGTGGGACTTGGAGCAATCTGGGCTACTGGGAAGTGTCTCTGCCCAAGGCAATGGGGTTGGACTAAGTGATCTTTAAGGTATGTTTCAACCCAAAACATTCTATGATTCCAGCAAACTAGACAACCTCCCTTCTTTCAAAAAAGTAAAGAATAGGCAGGGTATTCTGAAATGTACTGATTTTCTGTGGTTTTCCTCAATTTCATAGACAGCCCCACTGGATCCCGGGATACCTGGAGGGAGACTCCAGGCCTTTTGTGGGGTCCTTGAAGGGCACTGAAGCAACACCTACGCAGCAGGGCCCAAGCACCTGTTTTTACGACCCCACAGCCAGGCTGAGAAATGTGCCGGTGCTGTGCATGGGAAGATTCTCTTGTGTTTACTGGAAATAACTTCAGGTGAATTGCTCATGTAACTCTCACTGCATATCATCTCACCACCCACACACGGGCGAAGGCTTCTGCCATCCTGTAAAGGCACCGGCAGGTTTTGTGTCCTTGCAGCAGCCTGGTTTCCATCGAACAGATTTGTCCCGTTGCAGTGGATGAAGGCAGTTCCCCTCCACGATCTTGGAGGGTCAGAGCCAATTAGCATAGCCCTTCCCACCTCCCCTGGGGGGCAGGGTCGGGTGTAATGTAGCCAGCGACTGATCTTGCCACGCAATATCATCAGGGGTGACACAGCTGAGCCCCTGATGAGATGTTTGCTGACATGTGTCAGGAAGGATCACGGCATGCCTCCCTAGATGCCCAGGTGGATTGTGGGTATGACAAAGGAGGCGGGGGGCTTGTAAACATTTTCTAATATGGCATTTAAGACAAAAAAGAGTGAGCTGAGGCAGAACAAGACAAATTAATGTAGAATGACAACTGCCTTAAGGAACATCAGATGTCTGGAGAAAATCAAAAGAATCCTTCTCCCAAGACTCCAATGTAAATTAATGTATCTCTATATCTATCTGAACATACATATGTAGGTCTGTGTGCACATGTGCATATTAAGGCAGATTGTCAGTTGGTACTCAGTGGTAAAGGTCCACTTTGTGAAGACGCTTAAACAGTCATTACCTGTTTATTTCTTGCACGTACCAGTTGAATGCTTTGGCTTTTGTGGACATAGGTATGAGCACGTGTAAATATTCTTTTCACTCCCCTATGGATCTTGGATACAGAATTTTTTCAAAGGTGACTAAAATGGGCAAGGATTAGGAAGAAACCTTGTGTGTATGGGTGGGGCAGCTAACTGGAGGCATATATGTAAGCATCAACAGATGGAAGAATTGAATTATGTGACTCACAGGGCTTTGACTGCATGTCTGAGAGAGAAATTAAGGAAGAAAACTTCCACTGAATAGCTTCTTGACTTTGAGTTCCTAAAACTGAAGAATTGCCTTAAAAGAAAAGATGTGAAAATTCCACAGTTTGAGAACTTTAAACACAATACAACCAACACGCCCAGTCATGGAACAGATGAAACAGGCAGAGATAAGAACTGGTGAATGTATAGGGGTTTCACATGATCAAATCCTGCTGTTCTTTGAACTTGATTTACAAACACTGAGACGCTTACAGACTACTCAGCACTGCAGAAGCTGTCGTTGTTCCGCTGCAAGAAGTGTGGCACTCTCAGCATATCTGCCTGCATCAAATAATTCAGTATTCATTCTCGTAATGAAGCCATACTTCTGAGGTGAGATTTAAATTGCAGGTTAAAACACCCACATTTTTCACCTACAGCTAGTCTGGCCATTTAGATTGCCAAAGCCAGTGGAGAGATAGTTGTAGAGTTAGGGGAGCTCAGGGCACTCTTCCATTTACTCTGTGGTAGACACCTATATTCAGTCAGCTGCACTGATCTCTAGACCCTGTGCTGAACTGTCAAGGTCTCAGTTGACTGCAACGTCAGTGCAGGCTCCTCACCCTCATGTAGACGCCCACACCTGCAAAACAAGTGGTCAAGTGTCTCAATCTGGATCTGTGTCATTGCTCAAACAAGCCATCCTCTATTTCACTGCAATGCTGCTTCTTCTGCCTGGGCTAGGGTCTGCAGAACAGCAATCAGCCCTTTAATATCACATAAGACATCTAAATCTGAGTACATCACTCCCATTTCCCTTCAGAGTCAACAGAGATATTTGTGCCTCCAAAGGCTGATTCATCCCATCAACACAGTTATCTAAGAAAAATCAGGCAAATTGCTCTGAGCAAGTTCCCATCTCTCTTTCTAATAAATATGAAGTAAGTTCAAACAGGTACTTTAGACTTAACAGTTGATATGGCTAAATTTAGGGGAGACTAATTAAACACACATAATCCTCAGTCCCAAACTGTGGCTCCACATATCTTCTTGCTGGATCATACATATCATAGTTTACCTGACTGAGCACAAACCACCAACATAGCTGGAATAGCCAATGTCAAATAAACACAGGGATTTTCTTTGTGATAAGGTCTACAGAGGTAAAAAGGAAAAAAAAAAAAAAAGAAAAAAAATGTTCAAAATACGTGTCCTAATCATGATCTAAAATTACTGTTTGCATATGGTGCACGAGGAGAAGAAGAAGTCAAAAGGAATGGGGAAAAACTCTTATTTTCAGAGTATCACATCATAAACACAATATATAACTGCTACCTGCGAAACAACTTTCTTAGATAAAGAACAAAAGCCTTACAAAATGTGGTGATAGCTGGCAAGACACTGCAGCTCCTGAGGTTTCAAGGTATTTTAGAGAATATTTTGCACATATGCAGCAGGTTTCACCTGAAGATCTCAAAGCACTTTGTAAATATATATGCATTAATTAATCTTCACAGCAGCTCTATGAAATAAGCACTGTAAATATAATTATCTTGATTTTACAGATGGTGAACTTGAGACTCAGAGCAGTGAAATAACTCCCCCAAGTTCACACCATGAATCAGCAGTGCCATAGTGACTGGAATCCAATGGTTCCACTGCCACTTCTCTTTGCTAGCCCAGATGACAAAAGTCCCTTTTCTTATGGTTACAATAGGATCCACACAGAGAAAAGAGATGCCCTGGGATTTCACACTTTCTGGCTGGTGAAGCGTTTTTTCCCCCTTTGAATACAGGACATGATAAATGCACACGGTGTTATTTATTATTAATATGCTCATTAGCATCTGCATCATTACCTCAGGAGGAATGTTATTGATAGACAGTGTTGGTTGGCAGGCCAGACCCTGCCCCAGTATTGAACATGACCAGTTCTGGTGGCTCTTTGCTGCTTAAAAGGACGATTTCCTTAATAAGCAGTTCTTCAGAAGGCACAGGCAGCAATCACGCTTCCTGCACATCTTTCGTCTTCATTTAGTGTGACTTGCCTGTTGTATCTTGTAAATAACCCGTGGTTGTCCCCACTGGGGAGAAGCACAGTTTGATATAATGTCAGCCTGAACTAAAACTGAGAAAGCTGAGCTCGCTGTGAAGGGGAGGGTCTCTCAAGCGCCCACATCTGAAATCTTCAGCCTACTCTTACCTTAATAAAAAGTCAACCTGCCAGCATGTAAATGGCAGTGAAAAAAAAAGGGATGACACGTGGCAAACACAGGCGGTAGTCAGTGCTCACACTGTGTATGCAGGAGGCACTGGAGCTGTCAGAGCTCAGGGGCTTCTGCGGGGGCACCTGGTGGTCCCCTTTCTCCTTCAAGCAATGAAGGTCCTTCACAGGGGTGGGTGATGCATTTTGAAAGCATTTAAAGAGGAAACTATTTATTGTTTTCATCTAAACTAAATTCCTTCAGATTATTCCCTTCAATGCCATTCTGTTTGGCTTTTTGATTTACAGGAAGTGCATCTCTTTGCGGTACCTTTGTTTGTGGCAATCTGTGCTTCAACAGTGTGTCTTGATTTTTAATTTTTTTTTGTGAGAATTATGTATGTTTAAGAATTATACATTATGTTCTATGGCACTGGGATTTGGAAAGCTATTTTTACTCCAGAAGGTTCTAGCCATGTCCCTTCAAAGCTGTGCTGGGTCTGGGTATCTGTCTGGGAATCCTGTAAGTTCACGCTCTTTCAGAATCTTCCCAGTATATTTATGTCAAATGGATTTAGACCTCACCAATTTCCTCTAGTAATGTTAGCTCAGCCTCCATTAGAATATTTTAATATTCTCTTTTCTGATGTAGCAGAGAACAAGGGAAAAAAGCTTCCCCCAAGCTACAGAGACAGTATGGATCTGGTAGGGGTCATCACATAGGAGAATTTTGGGCTCATGTCAGTGGCCACAGACAGTTCCCCCTTCACTCCAGGAAGGCACCTCCCCTGTAGCTTAGAGACAGCTGGATGTCAGATGTTCCCCAAGGTCACCTCTGCAGGGGTCTGTGATCACCCTCTCACCCTTGGCCCCACACAGACACTTGGCCCCTTACTGTGTAAGTCAGTGGGGCAGAACCTGCCTCCCTACATTTCCTCCTGGGCATCTAAGCCTGACTGAGAAGACACTCAGTTTTGCTGTAAAGGTTAGGATATGTCCTCTTTTTTTTGCAAAATCTTGGCTGAGGAAATCAGTTGCGTGAGTGGCAAGCCCAGAGGACGGAGGATTGTGAGAGTCTTTCAAAGACAAATCCTGCCTTGGGTCTGCATCATGCAGCGCTCTTGGATGTGTGCAGTCCCAGGCTCTCTGTTTTCCAAAGATGTCACACATTCTATTTTATTTTAATAGAGGCTTAGTTTCAAATCCACCCCTCAGCTGTGCCTGCAGGGAGTTCCCAGCTGAGGCCAGTAACAGGTGTGTGTAGATGTCTGAAAGCAGGACATGTCCCTGAGCTCCCTCCTGCACACCACTCCTCTAGGGATGGACCTCAAGTCCTGGGCAGCATACAGGATGCCTCAAGGCAGCACATGCCAAATTTACTCACCTTTCTGAAAGTCTATTTAGGAGAGAGAGTAAGAGAGAAGAGAGAAAAGCGAGAGTCAGGTGAGCAATGTCCACAAACTCTGCCTGAAGCATCACACCACTCTTTCCCTGCCTTTTTTTTTTCCCCCTGGTTTGAAATACCCTGAGGTAGATTGCAATATTTGCATAGATTTACTTGTAAAGGGGGAGTTCTGCTACTGTGCATATCCCTGTTGATTGCCACATTGTTATGGGCACCTGGGGGGTCCATAAAGGCATCAAAGAATAAGAAAAAAGTATAATATAAAAAAATTGCAAACAACAAAAGCCATATTGCATTTCCTGGGAAGTCCTGAAATAAGGATTTCTCAGAGGGGGGGGCCATGACACATGAACACAGCTCTTGTTGTAACAAACAACCCCAGATCTTCCTCCTATTCTAATTACTATCTTTGTTTACAAGTGCATCTGCTTGTGCAGATCCTTCCAACCACCTTTGCATTGTTCCATTTTATTGCAAACACCGATCCTGTAGAAGAGCTTGAAAACTGAACAAGGGAAGAGAAACAGGAGAAAAAGCCACCTCATCTTCCCCCAGAAAACCATGACAACTATCCAACTCTTTCTAAGAACAGAGGAATTTCCTCACTGTGAGCTGGCAGTTTTCAGGAGGTGCAGGCACAGCCTGCCATCCCTATTACTGGCATTGCTCTCCAGCTGTTAGGAAACACAAGCTTCTGGACTGCTTGGCACATGGCAAATGTGACACAGGTCCTTCTACATACCTCACGCTCTCTGTCTTGCAGCTCTCACTTATGGCTGGTGAAGGCTTTAGCTGGAGGGTGGAACCAGTTCATCTGCACTTCCACCCAGCCTTGCCTTGGAGGTTCCTTCCTGTTGCAGGGCTGTTACGGGTGTTCATACAACAGCTGCTGAACTCCTGCAGTTTGCAGCTCTCCTACAAAGCTTAAAACACCACTGACTTGGGACTGTATCTTGAGTGATGACATCTGGTAAGCTTCATCACGCTGTGCAGCCAGGATTCACGGCTCTTCTCTCTGAAACTGCCATGCTATCTACATCTACCCTGTAGCTGACAGCATTTTGGAAAGTGAAAAGAGACTTCAGTGCTTTATTTTATGATTGTACGAGTTGTCAGTCTTGAGGTTCTTTGACTAACTTCTGCCTTCTCCAGGGACAAACGGTCCTGCTCAAACAATGAGAAATGCCAGTGATGCAAAACCTGCATCTAAAAACACCCACATGAACTCAAAACAACAGGACAACTCATGGAAGAAAAATCCACTGAAAACTACTGATACAAAGAATGTACCCCTGACTCAAGAAATCCCTGAGCTGCCAATTGCAGGAAGTTAGGAAAGTATATTGATCTTGCAATTTTCCCCTTGCTTTATGACTGACTGCTTTAGTAGAAGGGATATGTGTGAAAGTGGCTATTGGTCTGACTTACTTATAGGTGTTCTATGTTCTCCTATTTTTTCCTGTTTTCCCTGGAAAGAGTGAATCCACACTGCTGGGAATGGGGGATTTTTGCAGCACCTCACACAGAACAGTCCCTGGCAGAGTGTTTCACCATGGCAAATTTGTTGCCATGTCCCATGATTGTCATTGCTCACATTGTGAGGAACAGGGAATGGGCTAAATCAGGTAGAAGATAAGGCTGGTTCTACAGCACTACAGTTTATTGAGGCGGAGGGCAGGGGGGAATTGGAAGAAAAGAAGGTTTTCTTTCTGGCATTCATCTCCCAACAGTTCCTCAAAAAGTTGCTATGAAGAATACTTGCAGATGAAATGCCCAGTATTTATAATTTTTTTCCTTCCCAGAAAAAAATGTGGTGATTTATTTATATTTTTAAAATGCAAACTAAAAACTCAAAGCTCTTTCCAATTAGAAGTGGAAAACAAGTAACTAGTTTAGAAGGAATTCTTTGGGTGTGCAAGTAAAAAATACCCTGTTTTACAAGCAGGTCTATTTGCAGCATGTGTTTATGGAAAGGAAAGGTTGCTGCAAGTTTGAAAAAACACTTTGTTGAATCATTACAGTGTTAGCATGCTAATCTGGATTTGTAACTGAATGTGCTTAAAGACCATCAGACAGAAATTTCTCTCTGTGATCACTAAACTCTACAACTCCTCTAATAAGCAGAAATGTCACTAGAGCTAGTTAACAACCCCCTCCAAACTCGAGAAAAACCCTTCTTGCTTTAAAAGCCCTAAAAATATTCTTTAAGTTCTCAAGCACCAGCTCACAATGACTTTTTTCAGATACACAAGGATGCTACCAGAAACAAGGAACTAGGCTATTCACTCTTCTATCCTCACACTCCAGTCTTGATTGATTACAAAAAGCTGAAAAGCAGCTATTGCAAAGAGAAAGGTGGTTTAACTCAGGAAGGTGAGCTGAAAGATGAACAGATAGAGCTCGAGGTGGTTGGACTGATGTTGGATCAGGCAACTGCACAGATGAAACCTGACTTTTGAAGTCAATAACTTGGCACAGCCTTAGCACTGTAGACAATTACTAAGATAAGATGCAGTTTTAGCAATTGTACATCTGTATGTCAAGCAGAACAAATGAAATCCTTGACAGTCTCTTATAGGATACCAATCCAATTTAAAGTGCATGGTACAGGGATGAGAGCAGTAGACACAGGTTAAGATAAATCTTGCTGTTTTCCTGTGCTTTCCCAGATAATTTATTCAGGCTTTTTATTTATTTTTTCATAGTATGGAGATTTCTGTGCATGCTCTTTCCATAATAAATTTGGGCAAGCATTCACCATAAGAATGTAGAATGACAGACTGATTCTGCCTTTTGTGATTTTTTTTTTTTTTACTCTCAGGAACAACATGCAATTCACTGGTAGTCCAAAGCTTTGTTAATTTGATATTAATTTATACTAATTTGATATTAGTTTGCACAGAGGATATGATCCCTTGAAAGGTGCAACTGTTAGAGCAAAAGGTTAACCTCACTGCACAGCTCAGGAATCTGAAGAACAGGCTTACAGCACAAATAAGGTCCATGGACAAAATGCACAGGAATATTAGAGACAGTGAGTCTCTTTCTATCTTTCATAGTTTCAAACTTTGCTCTTCTGTTGACTTCAAATGGAGGGACCTGGGAAAAAAAGACTGCTAGGCTTAGTGTCAATAAAATCACTACAGATTCAGTGTGGGAGAAAGTTGTTTCCTGGCTCTGAGTTTACTATAACACAGGATATGGTCTAAAAGCAATACTCTAATTGCTAGCCATCACTCCAAGCTCTTCATTAAACACAAACTTGGACAATTCTGTCAAAACCTTAAATTAATCAGCTGTGCTTATGACTCCACTGGTGTAAAGTAATAATTTTTTGAAATCTGTAGCTCTTCACCATTTACTGCCACTACAGAAATGGTTGTGTGCTATGGTTTGTAAGATCTGCTGTGCTCTGCCCCTAAGGAACAGTACTTAAAGAGCAACTAGGTATTATTTATTTTGCATTTTTGCTTCCTATGACCACCATGTTCAGTTGAGGACTTGCTGTTTCACAGTGGCATTTCCTACTTCTGTTTTAATAATGCTTTGAAGAAACCTCTGTAAGTTTTCTTCTCCTTGTTCTCTATGGGAAAAAGTTAAAGACCAAAATATTTCAGTAGGAACACATGACTAGCTTCCACTTGAATGAAAAACAAGTCCCATTTAGCTTCTTCCAGATGAAAGGACTTTTCCTTTAAGTATCCACTTACCCCTCAACAACCATTATCTGTCACTGGCACGGAAAGCGAAATGGATGGAAGGGGAGAATGGAACAATTAACTCAAAATCAGCCACCCTGCACCAGTTGTGGTCATTCCTGTGACATCAAAGCCTCCTTCTAGCCTTCTCCTCAAGAGGCTGCACTAAAGAAAGGTATGAGGATAGAACCTGCTGATTGCAACCATCAGCTGCGTGTTGGAAACGGTGTCCCAAGTGCCAAATGCTGGAACCTCACTTTAATGTTTAATTTCGTGTTTAATTTTTAAAATTTGATTTGATCATTATCATAAACATTAAACAATATTTCCTGTTTAAATATGAATAGGCTGCATTATTTGATTGAAATGAGTGTTCAGATGGCTAATGCGTTTTATTATGGCCATAGAATTTTACTGTTATTTCCCCTCCAGCTGCTGCTGTTCCAGGGAACTCAAAGGGATTCAGTTTTCAATAAGATGGGCTCTATCCGATGGCATGGTGTGGTACACAAGCTTGCCAAGAAGAGTTTTCCCAGCCTGGGGATACTGCTCCTGGTAGTTTTATAATACTGATGAGTGGCTGTTATGGTTCAATGTCCATACAGGGACCTTTGAAAGGCTCCTCACAGCCTATCTCCCCCCCTACTTCACATCTCTAATTTGCTTTTGTAACGCCAGTTCCCATCACTGGTTATCCTCTGATAAAATCCTCTATCAGCCAGTAATTGAATTTTGCAGACAAGTATCTCATTGTTTTCTCCCATGCCACCCCTTCATGCATAGTAGGAGCTCCTTAAAGAGAACTGCAATCCCATCTCAGGATGTTCCCTGAAATTTCTCCAAGACTGGTCTCACTTGCTATGATGCTCACATATGACTTTGACAACACTGCAACCATGTGTCTGTTGAAATCACTTCTCCTCTTGCTTCGAAATGTAGAGTTTTCTCAGCTCTATTTTCTCTTTTTACTTCTTCTCCTTTACTAATCTTGCGCTGTCAAAAGTCTGGAGTTGAGCGTGCTTCTGGTTGGTCTTTCTAAAATGTACAGCCCTTCCCCATGACGAGTATTTCTCAGCACTATCTTAATTAGGGTGAGTTGGGAAACAAGAATTCCATTTAGCAGAAAATGTCAAGTTTTCATACATAATTTTTGTTCCGCACCAGTGACCTTTAAAATATGCTTGGACTGACATCATCACTCTTCCCCCCCTGAACACCCATGAGCACAGACATCACAATAACTCAGCAGCACAAGTGACCCATACCAACATGTTGGAGCACTTACTACTGCACAAAGTCCATCCTGGACCTCAGAAAACTGTCCAGTAAAAGTTTTACTGAATCCACTACTTTTGTCCTCAAAGTCTGAATCATAAAAAATTACCATTTTTGCCTGAAAAATTATCCCAGTCAGTGCTAATTATGATGTGGATAATAAGTATTTAGGAAAGTTGCTTTCTAGCACAATGCTTCATTCAGTACATCCAGGCCAAATGTTTTTGGCAAAGAACAGTGGGTAATAGAGCTGGAAGTCCGTAACATCTCTCTTTGAATAAGCAAAAAGCATTTGTAACTTTGTTAAGGTGAAAGTATAGTCCAGTTAACCCTTCATAACTGCTATAATAAAGGAACAAATCCCTACTGCAAGATCATTAGGAATAGGTTTTAAGGGATGTATTCTTCTCCTCTAACTTCTGTCATCCAGGAATTTACTGAAGATGAGCTGGTTAGACTCTACAGGAAATGTGGATAAATACAAATGGAATTCCATAAAATGATTCATCCTCACCTGTTTTAGGAGTGAATGAATCACCACATGAAAATACCTCTTTTCTTCTTCACTGGTTTCTGAAACATCTCACATGAACAGCTAAGGATAACCACCCAACTTTGCTAAGACAGAGGCTATCAGAGATAAAGGTACTCCACCCCCAAATGACTTGCCCCAAATATTACAGCAAGAATAAGACCAGAATTCTGCTCTTGTTATTTCCAGACTCATGTTCTGCTGTCTTGACTGATGACAACCTCTGCAGTGGTAATACTGAAAAAAAATCCATAGCCTATAACATTTCTAATCCCATATTTTGCAGTATCTTCTCTTCAATACCATCACCATATTGCTTTGAGGCCGTATAAAATGTATGTATTTTGATACATCTGAATTTGTTTTATCCAAAGACAGAAGCAGATTCTAAGTGTGCAGAATGAAGACAGTAATGTCAGACAGCACTACTGGAGATGACTTACAATAATCAAAAATGGAAAAGGCTTCTTAGGTTATGTGGCTCTCTGATGAGATGGCACATCTCCCCACCTAATTTTCAAAAATATATTGCCTATCCTCATTTTAAATGGTCTAATTAACAAGTTACATCTCCTCCCCTTGGGGCCCTCATCCACAATATGAGAAAATTCCCAATGAGTACTTTCTACATTGAACTTTGTATACATTTTACAAATATTGTTGGACTTGATTATCTGAAAGATTTGTTCCAACCTAAATAATTCTATGAGTGCATGAAATTCCCCTTTAATTTTGCACAAAGATAGGAGTTTCCCTACTTCCTTGGAGAGTAATTACAGACCTCTAAATTGTCCTATTGCAGGAATTCAAGTGGACACACATGTCCCATCCAATCCCATGTTCGCTAGCTATGAAAACCACACAAGTCCTTATGTATTAACAGAAACTTCCATCAAAAAGAACATTTTTATTAAAAAATAGGTACAGTTTTTCAGACAAAAGCAGACACCAAAAAAATCAGGAAGCTCACACCTTCCAAAGGTTTAAAGTGGGTATCCACCGATGAAGACATGTGCTCCTTGAATAAGATGTGGTCTCTCTAACAGCTGTAACAGCACTGAGATGCTTGCCTTAGTGTGGCAGGCTGAACCACAGAAAATCACTGCAAGTCCTCTCCAGCAGCAAGACAGAGTGTGTAGACCACACGATTGTGCTGTTCCTGTCTTCTAGACGGATATTTACAATATGCACTTACATGGTGCTCCACATCGACAAAACCCGGCCTTAATTGTATTTGATAATCAAATCTGCTTCTCCGCTCAGGTACTGTACAGCTGGCAATTCAGAATGAATATAACAAATAGGTTCAATTTTTTTTTTTTTTTAGTGCTCTCCTTGATTTTCCCCTAAACTCAAGGCAAAATACAGCAGGTATATATGATCCAGGAGGCATTCCCAGAGTCAAGATGTTTATATTAATAAAAAGTACTGGAAATGGGATTTTGTTAATGGAAATCAGTCCCACTTTCTTTCTGAAAATATCTTCTGTTCCATCTTATGAGTAATATTTGAAAAAGCACTGCTTTCCTTCTCCCTCTTTCTCTCTCCCTCCTCCCTGCTTTCTCCCTGTGTCTATTACAAGGATTTTAATAGAAAGACATTCAAATTGTAACACTCAGCAGCCCATGAGAATCAATTATTACTTTTTTTTTTTCAGTTTCTGATTACCATATTATTTTGTATAATTGTTGATGTCTGTCATCTAAATTATCTCACCAAAAAAGCCATCTCACACACAGACACACAGACCCCCAACCCTGAAAAATAAGAATAACAATAATAATAAAAAAAAGTCTAAAAACCCTTTACAACCCAGACACAACCTTGAGGGAAGGAAAACACAAAACAAAAGAGAAAATAATCATAATAAAAAAAGAGAACAGCCCATCTAGCTAATTCATCTGCCCAGTAAGTGCATGTGTGTGGTGGATCAGATAGGCTTGATAGCAGGTGATGGGGGTCGGGGCTTTGCACACACTCTGAAAGGGTTTTGATGGTTGCAATTACTTGCCCACGCTTTGACATAGCACACAATGAAAGACTACAATTAGACAACTATTATTCCTAACTGCTGATACCAATGATGTCCACACAAAGGCAGCTCACTTTGTCATTGCATTATTCACACTCGAGGTGCATTTGTGTATATGAGTTTGTGAAGGGAGAGGGGTGCCCGTTTCTGTTTGTATTTGTGGCACAGTATAAATTGTCTAGATTTATGCACACTGCCTCTGTAAATCTCTGCTCGAGCACACAGTCATGCAGATTGCTTCTCTGCCCCTATCTGCAGGCTTGCACACATGGAGGTGCAGCAGTTCCCCTGGTCTTCACTCAGAGCCCACAGAAGGATTTACATCAACATTTCTGGGTTTTGGATGAAGACCTGGATGGGTATATGGGAGACAGGTGTGTGATTTTCATCCTTAGCTTGTGTCTTTTTAGGCTCTTTGGTTCTTTGACCACATTTCTCTTGTGTCATTGTGTGCAATGGCTCCTGGATATGGTCATGTTACAAAGAGGTTTACTTTATTGCAGAAGATTAAGACAGAAGATTTCTAAACTGATTTAAAAATGGAAACTATTACTATTTATGTTATTAATTTATTATTTATTACTATGTCTGCTTAGCAGATACAACCCAGGGCTGTTGGCAACTCTTTAAACTGGGAATGGGGGGAATTCTTTTCAAGTCAGAGAACACTGGCCATCGTATGCCACTGGAAACTTTGGGATATAACTAAATGTGGGGAGTTATTCTGGAGTCGTCAATTTCTAATAACTAATATCAATAATGCTTAATAAGAGAAAGTAATAGTTAGCAAGAATATCCAAAGTCGATTAATCTAATTTGGGCTACAGTAGTCTGACTGAAAAAAAAGCAACTAGACAGGGAATTAATTAAGAAAAGCTATTCCTTGCTAAATGTACACTATACCCTAATCTGAATGAACATATCTGTGTGGAGAGCCCTTTCGAGAGCCCTTTCGATTTATTTTATCCTCTGGTAAAGGGAATTCTAGTCAAATGTTGCCAAAAGGAGTTAAATCACCAATGGGACAAGGCTCTGTGCTCTGTGTGGGAGAAGAGCTTCAGGATACGCCGGGGCCATGTTTAGCCCTTGCTCTTGCCTTAGCTGTGTGCATAGCAGTTCTCACTGTAGATACCAGCAAGATGATCACTGCATGAGTAATACATTGTTAGAGTTATACAGACTAACTTAGGTCATGTGAAATCCCAAAGCAAAAGCAAGTTTGCACCAATTTTACAATCAAACATGTTTTAATTGATTTCCTGCTGCATCTTCAGATGAAAACATCCATAGAGCCTTGCAACACACTTGTATCTCCTGACAGCAAACATTCATTCATGGAGGTTCTTGGACTGAGTTGAGAATTCCTCCCAGGAAAGTCAGTCACAATGAAATGAAATGCCAGCGTACCCATTAATGGCCAAATCATAAGGCACAAAATAATACAAAACAAGAGTAATAAACCTCTCCAGGGAAATGCATCATTGTTAACGAAGCAAGTAATCAATAGACCATTGTTTCAACGTGATGCTTATTGCATGACTGCTTAGATGGAGACTTGAGTAACTGCAGCATCCTGAAAAATGTATCTTGAAAGTAGATATTCTGTGAGAATTGTTTGGGAATCATGAAATCTAGGAAATTTAGGAGGTCTTTTGCTGATAGCAAAGATTTGAAAATCTACAGATTTGCTCTCCCAGAAGAGGTATCACCCAACCTTTTCTAGCCCTAAAATGCAGTTTGTGATTTTACCATCAGGAAATAACAATTTGGCTACCAAGAACAATGAAGCCACAGCAGGTTGAGATCCCAGGAAGGTGCTCAGATGACCCACTTGTGCTGACACCTGTGCTTCCATGGGTCCTTGCTGTGGTTAGAGGAGACCAACAGGGGGAAAGCAGGAAAAGCAGCAAGCTTTTTCATGGGAGTCATGGCCAGGGGTGGTGCAGGGAATTGCAGCAGCTCATGCTGCTCCCAGAGTTGAGGATCTCTCAGCTAAGGCTTTCTCCTCTTGTAGGAAGAGAAGGGAGAAGGAGGAGAGCTGGGATGAGAAACCAGCACCACGTTTTTCCCTTTGCCTGCTTGCCATTCTGGTCTCCTTTCACTAGGGCTGTTTCACCCAGGGAGCCAGCTGTGGAGGTTTCCTAACATGAATGCATCTGTCTTGAGTCAAGGCAGTTCCTTGTCATAACTCTCTGGGGCTTTCCTTGGGGTAGCTGGAGTTGTTAACAGCACGTCTGGCTTTCCCAGCTTTCGGGGTGGTCACATCAGGTAGCAGGTGACAGGGCTTGTCACCGTTTGTAAATGTCAAGCAGGGAGCAAGGGAGACCATGCATTAGAGTTCAGGGCCAGGTAGACGTACTTTGCCTCCTGCCATCTCATAAACTGTCCAGGCTTCCCTCATCTCCCCAGTGGGGTTTGCAGCCGCAGACATCCCTAAGACCTGACAAAGTGGTGACAGCCCTGCTGCCAGGCTGGTGGATACACAGCAGAGCAGAGAGGGGATTTGCAGGGACTTTTTTTGCAGCAGGACAGAATGCAAATAGGGGACTGGGGGTTCTTGCTTTGGCAAAGCATGTGGCACCCCATAGAGTAGCCTCCTACACCACTGTTCCTACTTCCTACACTGGCGTTTTCCAGTAGCACTCTGCTTTTACAGGGCCAGGAGCAGAGCTTCCTGAAGTGCCTTTCTATCCAACTAAAAAGTAATGCTCCATGTTTTCAGTGCTGCTGTCTAACTACATGTGAAACACCTGCTGTGACAGCCTGCTCCATAAGAAGGAAGCCTCCCAGCTAAAATCCCCAGCTCTCAAGAAATGAGCCTTTGCTGGGGGGATCTTCACGAGCAAAAAGGCTCATCCTAAGCACCCAAATCCCATTTTGGATTCTCATCTGGAAACCCCATGTCAGCAAGGTACTCATTCCTCAGGCTGACTGTCCAGGACATGTGTTTTCCTGCCTTGGTGAGCCCCTTTGGCTTCCCAAGACCTGAGCACAGAAGCTCTACACAGAGAAAAGGAACTCCCACAGCAGACTGTACCTTGGACCTGGAGCAGCTTATGGGCATCATAGTCTGTACCTCAGCATTACACACATTCTTTTAGAGATTAAGGTCCCAGAACTTAAGCCAGGTGTGTTAGTCTTAAATACAAGAGCAGCTCCATTGGCTTTGGGGAAACGGCACAGCATTTAAACTATGCATGTGTTTAAGCACCTGGCACACAAGCTTTTCTCTCTAGTGCACTTCTCTCTCCCCTGGGCCTAATTTCAACTCCTTCCACTTTATAGTCTGTGGCCTCTGCTGTAAATTCGGAGAGCCAGAGAACTAATTTTTAAAAATATTTTCTGCTTGAAATATTGCAAGTAAAGAGCAGCTGAGAATATATATCAGTTAAATGCTTTTTTAAAGGCACATATGACACGACACGACATGACACTCTGGATTTTAAAATTAAGTACAGTAACAAGGAACCCCCAGCTGGAATTTCCTAAAATATGGCTTGCCTCCTCTGGAACCACTTTTAATTTTAAGTGCTGACTTTTCTGACCCAGAATAAAGTTACAGGCAATGTTTACTAGCCAGCATAGAAGGGAATTGCTTCCTTATTGCATTCCAAGCGTGCAAGCCGCTGAAAATCAATATAACGAAGTAGGAAAGAAAGAATAAGAGCATATGCCTCCTCTCCCCCCCTCCACATGCACAGACAGACACATCCATAGACCTGTCTCTCTTCTCCCCACTATGACAGGTAGTGGCCCTCTCTAACCTTAGAGGCTAACACTGAAGAAAGATGAAGTTTGTCACATTGTTCCTGAGCGGTAAGTTGTACAGCTAGGTCACCTCCAATTTTTAGCTAGTCAGTCAAGCCTACCTTTCCATGAGCAGTGCACAGCTGCCATTCCCCAACAAATAGTGAAATGATGAGTCCATGTCACAGTGGAGGACACCATCTAAGCTCCTAGTATCCCCTTCAGTTCGGTAACATGATGGGAGATGACAGGGACATGACGTGGGGCTGATGCGAGGCAGGAATCTCCATAACAGGTCTCCTTGTGGAGGCAGTGAGGGGCTGACCTCTGGACATTTCAGAGACACAGGGAGCTGTGAAGAGGTGGAAGGTCACGTCTGAAAACTGCTACTTCAGGGCTGGAGGAAGGAGGCTGATCACTACTTGACACCAGAGCCTGAAGGCAGACAGGATGCTGGAGGAGCAGCAATGATCCAAGAGATGTCTTCCAGACATCTTGTTTTCGTAACACACTTTGGTGCAAAGGTGGGAGGAAGAAGGAGAAAAAGGAGGGAAGTAGGAATGACTCACTTGTAGATTCTGCATCATTTGCTAAAGTTTGGATCTCGTCTTTGCTAACAAAGATCTTTTTGATTTCTGTGTGGCTTGCAGACTTGTTTGTGGCAGAAACACACCATTCTGCCTGTTTGGGTTTTATCTAGGTGCTGCTCTTTCAACACCAAAGCAGAAGTCCAGTGCAAAAGTGATCCTCCCTCCTTTCTCCCCATGGCACAATCTGGCTGGGTGCTATGTTCTTTAAGACAGATTTTATTGGCTGGACGGGGCCTGAAAATGTTTTTGACCCTGGAGGCATGCAGGGCAGGTGTCTTGTGAACCACAGGGTTAGCAATAGTCATCAACTGCTGAACTTTGTCACCTGTGGGAAGACAGTGAAAGTGGCTTTGCCATATTAGACATCTTTGTGCCACACAGCACTTTTCTTCCTCTGGTAATGCAGATAAAGGAGAAGAAAAAGACAGAGCCCTGATTATCTGGTGCTATGAACTAAGACTGACCAAAGATGAAAATTCTGCAAGATAAGCGAACTCACCCTTATCTTGAGTGTCTCCCATCTACCCTTAAAATGCATCCCAGAATGTATATCTAAATGACACAGTCCCTGTCAGTCCTCAGTGGCCATAGCCTTGCTTACAGCCTGACAACTTTATCACCTCCCTCCCTCCCTCCTGCTCTCTTTCACTAGTCTTTTGGTGCATGGGGTATTCAGGGTGATGGCTAGTGCCAGTGTTAATGGGAATAACACTTGGAGGCTGCTGGAGCGGATCAAGGCCTCTGTCTTCCCAGGCCGTCGCTGCTTTGCAAGCTCTGGCTCTCACCTTTAATGTGGAGTCAGCTTTCTTGGCACATGGAGGATTCACCCTCTGGGATATTTTGCTGACTTTTCTCTTCACCTTGACTCAGACATGCACAATAGAAATAGCAGCTGTGGACTCCTATGGTTTCAGACCCTGCCCTGTTTCAATTAGAGAGGCACGCGGGTTTGCAGAGGAGGTTTTCAAGAAGGACTCGTGGATTTCCTTTTGAGCCTTAACACAGAATAAAAAAGGGTTGCACTGAGCTGCCTCTTTCTCCTGAGCACCTCCAAGAACCTGGCAAGCAGTCAGTGCCCTGCTACCTCCTCGTCTGGTGGGGGGAAGCACACTGTGTGCTCAAAGTGCATATCTACCCCTTTGCTCTGGTCATACTGACAAAACTCTCACCTCGAATCCTGGCTTCAGTTTTGGGCCCCTCATGACAAGAAAAACATTGAGGTGCTACAGTGGGACCAGAGAAGGGCAACAGAGATGGAGAAGGGTCTGGAGCACAAGTCTGATGAGGAGCAGCTGAGGGAGCTTGAGGTGTTTAGCCTGGAGAAAAGGTGTCTCGGGGGGACCTTCTCACCTCTCTACAAGTACCTGAAAAGACGTTGTAGCCACGTGGGGGTTGGACTCTTCTCCCAGGTAGCAAGTGACAGGACAAGAGGAAATCAGGCTCAAGATGCACCAGGAGAGGTTTATATTTGATATTAGGAAAAATTCTTCACTGAAAGTGTGGTCAGGCATTGGGACAGGATGCCCAGGGCAGTTGTGGAATCACGATCCCTGGAGGTATTCAAAAGGTGTGTGGATGTGGCACTTGGTGATACAATTTAGTGGTGGTTTGGTGCTGGGTAAATGGCTGAACTTTATGATTTTAGAGATCTTTTCCAACCTTAATGATTCTATGATTCTATAAAAGAGTTTCATACTTGCAAAAGCTTGCTCTCCCAGCAGAAATACTTGGGTACCAGACCAAGGGGTGAAAGGCACTGCTGAAAAGAAGAGAGCTTGGAGAGGCAGAGTGCTTCTCACCTCCATGTCAACCCTCCATAGTAACTGTGGATAACGGTGCAGGCTGAAACATGGTTGTTGTGATGACAAGGCCACCTCTGTGAACGGATTAGCCCTGGGGCCGGGGAGCAGGTGACTCCACAGCAGTGGAAAGCAATCTCCTGAGGTTGGCAGGAAAGAAGCATCTCCCAGTTATCCTTCCCAGCCCAAGTATATGAGGTCTGCTGGTGTGAAGCTAGGCAGAAGTTGATTTGGCCCCCAAGCACCTCCTGCTGCTGCAGGAGATGGGAAATATGTGGAAGAACAGTAGGTGATGCCTGACAGCTGAGCATCCCTTGAAGGGCATGCTCACACCATGGAATACTCAGCCTTAGAATATCCTTGTGTTCTGGACAGCCTCTCAGAAGCACCCAGCACAACCCAGGAAGCACACCACCACCTGAAAAATGAAACCACTTCTACAGCTTTTCAGAGCTGCTCTCATTAGTGAACCAAGAATCTTATCCTAGCCCTGCTCCTTCATCGCCCTCACCAGGCTGGAGGGAAATAGCATAGGTCATCCTAAATGTGAGGCACCATCCTCACCCAGGAGAGGAAGAGAAGGAGATGTTAACTACAAAGATGGGGAGCAAGGGAAAACTCAGAAACTGTTCAAAAAATAGAATTAGTTTTACATTGAGTTATTCTTCTATTTCTTTCTGTCTTTGAAGAATTCATATGAAATTGTTCTAAAAAAAGTCAAGCTAACATCTTGCCTGAGACACTCACCACTTGGCCCTGGGGAAAGGCTGCGTGCTCTGCAGCCTCCCACGAGGAATGTAGCTGGCTACAAGGAGTAGTGCCTGCTAGAGGGTTGCAGCAATGATAGGGCTTAGAAACCCATCAGGATTTTTACAGCAATCTCAAGCTGTTTGAGGCCTTGCCCTCTACTGTCATGTGCACACTTGAGATTTTTTTCCTTTCTTGTTCAATAAATCCCTGGTTTTCTAGACCTCAGGAGTGTACCAAAGTTTGAAAGTGACCCAAGTTCAAGCTAAAGGCTCAGCAGGAGACAAATAAAGGAACCTCAACTCTATTATTAAATAAGTAAAAACCTCACGGCATCTTTAGGTCTGACTTATATTTTCTGAGTCCTTGAAGTTGCTAATAAACACCAAGGAAATGTCTGGGGCTTTGATCCTCAGCTCAGATTATATTTGAGAACATAGTCAGAAATATACTTGTCAACGTTTGGAAACTTAGGAAAATTCTCCACATTTTCAAGCTTGGGCAGCTTGTATACAAGAAAGGGTTTTGCAAAGTCAGGCTATATTGTGTTTAAGTGGCAAGGTTTTGGAAGAGGGGGGGCTGCTGGGCTACTTTCTGTGAGAAGGTGCCAGAAGCTTCCCTATATCTATTAGAGCCAATGCCAGCTGGCTCCGAGATAGACCTGCCGCTGGCCAACACTGAGCCCACTAGTGACGATGGGAACACCTCTGGCATAATGAATTTAGGAGGAAAGGGGGAAAAATTGCTGCACAACAGCACCCGGAGGAGAGGAGTGAGAATGTGAGAGAGAAACAGCTACACAAAGACCAAGGTCAGTGCAGAAGGAGGGGCAGGGGGTGTCCCAGGTGAGGCAGAGATTCCCCTGCAGCCTGAAGTGAAACCCCCAGCGAGGCAGCTGTGCCCCTGCAGCCCATGGAGGCCCATGGGGGGACAGAGATCCACCTGCAATACGTGGAAGATCCCACATCTGAAGGAGGCTGTGACCCCATGGAGGCTTGTGCTGGAACAGGATCCTGGCAGGCCCCATGGCCCCTGGAGAGAAGAACCCACACTGGAGCTTTGCTGGCAGGAGCTGTGACCCTGTGTGGGACCCACGCTAGAGAAGCCTGTTCCTGAAGGACTGACTCTGAAGAGGAAACCCACACTGCAACAGTTTGGAAAGAACTGGAACTCATGGGAAGAACCCACACTGGAGCAGTTCTTGGAAGACTGTCTCTGTGGGCAGGAACCCTGCCCTGGAGCAGGGAAGAATGGAAAGAATCCTACCTTGGTGGAGGAAAGAGCAGCAGAGACAAAGTGAGATAAAGTGAACGCAGACAGAAATAGGGAGTGAAGACCAGTGAAAAAAGGAGGAATGGGGTGAAGCTGTTTTAAGTTTGGTTTTTAATTTAATATTACCCTATTTTGAATTGGTTGGTAATAAATGAAATAAATTTCCCTGAGATGAGTCTGTTTTGCCAGAGTGATCTCCTCCATCCTTATGCTGACCCCAAAGCCTTTTCTTTCCCTCCCATCCAGCTGAAGATGGCAGTTATAGGGTGACTTGGTTAGCAGCTGGTGTCCAGCCAGGGTCAACCCCCCGCACTTTAAGCCCTTAAGAAGCATTCATTGTTTTTCCTATGTCTAACATGGAGTCAGTAAGAACAAGAAGCAGAGGGGTCTCAGGCAGAGAGCATTGAAGGAAGCGCAGTTTTCCCTCAAAACACAGCTCTCCTTACAGTTATTATTTCAACTGTTGACCAGTGAATGAAAAAAAAAATAAACTCTTCCTCATAGTCTTCAACACAGCAGTTTTACCTTACAATCTACTTTTTGAAATGGCCTAAATAAAATGCATAGTCATGGTCATGCATAACCTTGACCTACAGATATTCAAAATATAGCTCCTAGTCAGAATTTGCTCCCTGAAGGGTAGGATAAATTTAACCAAACAGTCCTCCTGACTGAATCTCAGCACAGACCAACACCCATTTCACTAAAGATATCATAAGGACCGTGTTGCAAAATAAGCATGGCCAAATGCAAACTCTGAAAGTCCATGAAATGACTTTCAGCTTGTTGAAGTATTTTGCACATATTAATTAAACTTTAGATCACCTGGATTAAATAGGAATAGCAGAACTACTTCAAAACTAACTTTGAAGTTTGCCTGCTGTGAGCAGGAGGCTAGACTGCATGTTCTCCAGAGTTCCATTCCAACTGAAATGACACAATTTCATGATAATGGTACAAAACTGTTTTAACCCAGAAAGTCAATTTCTGAAACAGAAAGAGACATTGTGAGTTTCTAACCACAGGCTGCATTACTCCCTCAGAGTTAGAGGCTGAGTGCCACAGTCCAGCCTCACTGTTGGCCATCCCCCATCCTTCAAATGCCATCCAGTGCCCCCAAGATGAGCCTGGGGACATGAGCTGCCTCTCTGCTGAACAGCTGCATTACTTTGAGAGGAAGTAAAAGTGTGAAGTGTTTGAAGGTCTCTCTGTCTGAGCAGATCTGCATGACCAGTTCCGTTAGCAATCGCACGTCCCTGGCATGTCTGGGTAGTTAGATGCTCTTCAAAGACTTGTGGTGGGCAGTTTTAGCCAGGCATCTTTTCATCTTTTATGGCTACACTCCTTATGTCGGAGCCATTAGCAATATCTCTAAACTCCCTTTCAATCATGTTTTACGGTGCCTGTTCAGTGCATTGAGGCACCTTTTATGGTTGAGATGACACTTTCATTATAAGCTGCTGTTTTCAGTGGTTTATAACTTTCCCCCAAAATTACCTCTGAGGGTTGGAATTTTCTCATGCTTTCTTATTAACAGGCCAGCAGTGAATTTATTTAGAAAGTTGGAAGTTAATCACCACAGCTCTTCTGGAGTTATCAAAACTTCAGGAAAGAACCCAAAACAAAAGTATTTTTGATCACGAAAAAGAAAAAGTAGGTATGTATTTTGAGTATCCTGTAGCACAAAAAATTACATTGACTACAGGATCCATGAAACACCTCTTAATTTTCATTAAATTTAGGCAAAAAAAAATTAAAGACAGTGGGAAATTGTAAACTGCACAGAAGCAGTGCAAGCCTCATAGTAAGAGATGGAAAATGTACTTACATTTATTGGAGGTTGAAGGACCTTTTTTGCTGGCTTCAGCATTTTGAATTTCCTGAGCTTTGTGCAGTGGGCCCTTACTACAGCATCAATAAATGCCTTTTGAATTCATAAGCCAAACGGTCTTAGCCATGCAACAAATATATGAGAATCACAACTAAGGTATTTATCCACTGTTCTGAAGGTATTTTCTCACTTTTCAGTACGTGTGTGTTCCAGATGGTCCTTGATAATACTTATTGATGCCAATTATTTTCAGACTTTGTTTTGGCTGAGGAACAGGAGTCACAGTCTGGGCATATGCTGCTTCCAATTGTGTCTACTTTTCTTTTCAGGGAAAGAAAATGCGTATTGTCTTGTTTCCTTCTCGGTGCTTAAACCTGCTCCTTGGATGTGTTTGCTTGTTTGTGTGACAGAGGCTTTCATTGTAAGACCTAAATAACAACAGTAGGAGTCTGCTGGGTGAGATGGACACCTGCTTTAATGTAAAGTTAAATAATCTTCACAACAAACAGGTAGATATTAAGGCTGCTGCAAACCTACCTGGGCTTCTTTTAGGTATATATCAAGAGGAAAATAAATATGGAGACAGACTCAGTTTAGATTATTCTCTGTGGGTCTGCTCCGATGTTGGCTCCAGCCAGTGGGTCCCTTTTCACTGGTTTTATTGGCTTTCCAATCAGGCTCCAGGGTCTTATTTTATGTTCAATGACCCAGTTGTTCATGATGAGGTTTCAGCAATTTCAAAGTAACTGGAGTTGCCAAACAGTGTTAGATATAAATGGTTCACTTTCCTCATAAATTTTGCAAAAGCAGCTCCACCTACAGGATCCCCCAAATTAGTGAGAGTTAAGCAACTCCTGCAAAAGGGGCTATGAAATCTTGCTTGAGATTTTAAAATTCGCTTTAGCCTTCTGTTAAGATTCCCCTGTGCATTTTAACCTGTACAGGGCTGTCTTAAAGAGCACCTCCTTCAGACTTGCAATAGTACCTTTCTAGCACAGCTAAGTGCAGAAATTACCACTTTGAGTCTAATATTCTAACTCAGGGAACTCTTAACTATACCCATTTTGAGCAAAGAACTTAACTACTCTATTTCAATTTTCAAAGCAAGGAAACCTGGGCAAACACACTGGTCTCAGCAGCTGGATCCAAACTGAATGAAGCAAAAATCTTTCCCCCGCCATCAGAGGTCACAGAGATGATGATGTTTTCTCCCTAAAAGGCCAGTTACTTCACCCTGCAGTATGATACACTGTATTTAGCGCTGCGTTTTAAGCTGCTTTGAGCTCAAATGAATATAAATACCCAATGGTCATTCTCTTTATTAAACTGGAGATACACAGAGGACTAATAATCTGGTTGTCTTGTTGTTCAGTCTAATTATAGTAGGGAGTGTGAGGAATCCCATGTGACTCCTAACTTTGGATGAAAACAATTAGTCTGCAGCTTTCCCTTTTTGGCTTTTATTATTATCGTTATTTCAATTAATAAACTTTATCTTCCACTGCCACAGTCTACCAAATGCGTGCTGCAAGAGAAAGGGAAAATGAGATATTCTGTCGTCTTCACATGATTTCTGCCTTGCTTTTTGGATACAATTTGTTTTGTGTATCAGGGCAGTGAGCTCAAAAGCTGGATCGTGGAGAAGGATATTAGAACAAAATGCTCAGAAATGTTTTTGGTAATAGAGGCTGCTGTCAACATTTCTCAAGAACAGGCCAAGCGCAAACCTTGAAGAGGGGCCCTAGGGAATGATTCATAGTACGGACTGATACAGTAAATGCAATTTGTTTTAATTAAGGCGATGGCTTATTGCATAATTCACATTGTGCTGGCTGAAATGACCGCACCAGGTAGTTTTGGATACTCACAAGCTGTTCTCATAAATTCCATTAACTGTAATGCAGCAAATGTTGCAGGAAACAGAGTTTCATCAAGAAACATAAATGCAACATTCCTACTTCTCTCAAGTTTCCATCAAGCTTAATTCTGCAGCATGTCCTCAGCTTTTAGCACCTATATATTTTGAAATACAGTTTTTCATTCTCATTCCCTGATACACTTAATAAAGTTGTAAATATAGTCAATATTCAAAACAACCAACCAGAGTAACAACAAATAGCCTGGTGCAAAGGAGGCAAACATAACTCAAAGCCCATCCAGCTGATCATGGTCCCTAGAACTGCAGAGATTGCAACTTTGATGTACTGCAGCCTTCAAGGTATCAATAATAGAACAATTTTAAAACGTAATTACTGTTTTGATTTGGGAAATGCTGTCCAGCACAACCTGAGATGCCTGTGCTTTTCAGAATGAACACACCAGGTTGATTCACTCACTCTACTCTCAGTTTTAGTAGCCCTCAAAATCCCCTATGTAATTAAGCAATCAAACAGTGAGTAATGAAATAATGAAATAGAAATACAAATAAGGAGAACTACATTTGCCTGTGTTGACCTCATGTTGGCACTGCCAAACATTTTCAGAGAAAATTTTGTAGTATTTATCTTTTTTTAATGCCACTTTGTGCTTCTATGACAAGCAAATGTCATAGACTCATGAAGGTCGGAAAAGACCTTCTAAGATCATTGAGTGCAACCACTAACCCAGCACTGTGAAGTCCACCACTAAACCATGTGTCTAAGTACCATATCCACATGTCTTTTGAACACTTCCAGGGATGGTGATTCCACCACTGCCCTGGGCAGCCTGTTCTAGTGCCTGACCACGCTTTCAGGGAAGAATTTTTTTCCTCATATCTAATTTAAACCTCTCCTGAAGTTTGGACCTGATTTCCTTTTGTTCTATCACTTATTACTTGGGAGAAGAGATGAACCCCCACCTTGCTACAACTCTCTTTTCAGGTGATTCTAGAGTATGATAAGGTCCCCTGTGAGCCTCCTTTTCTCCAGTTTAAACACCTCAAGCTCCCTCAGCTGCTCCTCATCAGACTTGTCCTCCAGACCATTCACCAACTTCATTGCTCTCCTGTGGACACACACACACCTCAGTGTCTTTATACAGACATTTAAAAAAATCTAATATATATATGAATATAAATAAATACACTGATCAGCATATGTATATAGTATAACATAGGGAGAGTATAGTGTATATAGTATGAATAGAGCTAGAAAGAACATGGGGATCTAGAAAAAGAGGGTGCCCTTTAGTAGTTAAATATTTACTATTGCAAATGAATCACAGTGCACTTCAGTTATTCCAGTCCCAGAAAGCTGCAAAAAATTAGATACTTGAAATAAAAAAACCCAACAACAAACATCTTGGCAAAAGTGAGGTAATTAAAGAGAGAAGGGAAGGAAGGAAACAGAAAAGATCTCTGATCAGCACTGGAATTCATGATTAGACATAACCGTTGTATATATTTCCTCAGTGAAACAATGAAGTAGACATAAAAAACTGATTCACAGAATCACAGAACCCAGAATTTGCTGACTTGGAAGGGACCCACAAGGATCACTGAGTCCAACTCGTAGCCCTGCACAAGGCCATCTCCAAGAGTCACACCTCTGTCATGGATTTAGCCCAATCAATACTAGGTACCTAAAACTTATGTGTCTATTCTGCTTATAGGCAATAGCTATAGGTTTCCAGAAATCTGTTTACAGTCTGAGGATAGGGTTTTTAGGCAAACAGGGTGAGTCACCCATCCCAGCCAGCAGGGAAGTGAATTTAGATGAGACCTGCTCCGAGTCTACTGAGTGTGGTTTGTGAAAAAACCAAAACCAAACCAAACAAAACAAAAACCAAACAAAACTATGTGGTACATTCTTTGTGAAACAAAGCTTGTTGAAGCTGAAATTTCCACCCTGTCAGGGCATCCAGTGGCATTGCCAGCCCAATACCACCTGGCCGTGGGGCTCTATGGTCACACTTCGGCAAATGCCAGGGGTACCTGGGTCGCCCCAATGCCAGCCCTGGGACTCTCCAGCACACCGACAGCACTGACAGATGGAGAGCTTGACTTCAACACACCTTTTTGTCTTCGTCTGTGTAAACAAAATGGTAGGCTTGCAATGTTTGTGTTCAGCTTCAGTTTCCTCTGGCTAATGAAACAACTCTCCTCACTGTGTTCCTTCTTTCTTCCTTTCGTGCTTGCCTTGTCTATTTATCTTGTTTTCTGCTGGTGGACTCAGATCTCTTCTCTGTTTTTGGGCAGCACAACCATCTTAATATTAGGAGGGGAGAAGAGGCAGATTTATGTGCTGCCCAGCTACAGATGAATGTCAGCTTATCATAAGTTGGTGGCTGTGCTCTTTCCCTTCCCCTCCCACTCTGCTGCTTCTCATGTGGTATTATCCATTTGCCTCCTGCTCTTCCTTTTGGAGCATTTTAAATATAACAGCAACCCAAAGCTTAGCTTTGGAGCAAAGTTCCTCACTGCATTATACATGAGTTTGGAAACAAGAGGAGTTTGTTCCGAATCCCACTTAGCCTCGTGAACCTTTGCAGGTGAATTTCAGGCCTATTCGGACGGCGAAAGCTGAAGTTTGAATTATTGAAACAAGGGGGGGGACGCGTTGGATCTCCTCTGCCAGGAAGGCTGAGGGAGACAGCATTTTATTTTCAGCCTTATTAAAACTTCTCTATAGAAAGGAAGTCGGTCTTTTCAATTGCTCTTAATCTCCAGAGAAATCTCCCACTGATCCCTAAAATGCCGAACTTGCAATCTTGGAGCAGTTTTTATCCTGCAGTGCTGGAATGTTTCTAATGTTTCCAATACTGTTTAAATGCATCTCCCTTTGCCGATTACTCTGCTGTGGCTAGATGCTGCCAGACCCTACCATGGTGTTAATTTGCACAAAGACAATATTTGTTGTCCACAGACTTCTGTGACCACCTGTGACAAGCTATGCTTAGTGCTGGATCTTGAGATCTTGGGTATTGGATAGGGATGCTGAAGTTCAAGCCTGCAGCACAATTTCAGGTCTTTGAGAATTAAGCCTCGCCTAACCCTAGGAATGGGATTCAACTCCAGCCTGCCCACACCTACTTTGGACAAATGTCTTTGTTTTTATGAGGCTGTTTCTGGATTTTGACAGACAGATTAGCCACATGTCCTTACAGCAAGGTGTCATGTTTGTCTCCAAAACGCTATCTGGGCAGGACCCCGTGAGCCCAGGCAGGCAAAGGGGCAAAGACAAAGAAGCCGCGCTCCTGGAGAGGCTGGAAACTGTGAGAAAACTTTCTGTGATTTGGATAGGATTTCTCTCCTGCCAGTGAGCCGAGGAGCGGAGTTGAGGCAGAGGCTCCGCTGAGATGAGATGTTCCGCTTGAGGGGATGGAAGTGGGGGAGGGAAGGAGGGGTAGAATTGTCAGCATCTGGATCAAAATGAGTCTTGCGAAGACAAAAGACAACATCCCGTCCAGTAATCTGAAGGCATCGGCTAAGCCTTACCTGCTCCTTTAACGTGCGCTGTTTAAAGATGATGAGCGTGAGATTAACATCCTTTGTTTTCAGATCTTAGCTGCCTCCCTTCCTTAGCCTGGAGTGATTCTTTATCTCAATTGCCAGCTTTGCATGTCATTCAGTTCAACTTAATCGCAAGGATCCACAAATCAAGCGATTTCAGGCTGGGGGCTCTGCCTTACAAAGCCTTTGCACGTCAGCAAATAGGATTTTTGTACACTTCCTCGTGGACTTAACAAAGACACTTGCTCTCAGTTTACAGAATTTACAGAGTGCAATTTGGGCATTTCACAGTGCTGTTTGCATGAGGAGCCTTTTGAAGTCAGCGATCTCGGGTGGCCTATATCAGTGAATAGGCATTAGTACCGCATATAGAATCGCATCCCCGCTGGAAAGCTCCTAACTTAATGACCAAGCAGTTAAACCAGATTCAGGGTCAAGATCTTCATCTTATTTGAATAGGTGGAAATTTTGCACACTTAAAGGTTATGCCAGTAATTACACCAACCAAAAATTACACCCTAATATTAGGTTATTAGAGAGAGTTGTTGTGAAGCATTCCCCATGATTGCTGCATATATCCTCAGATCTGTATGCAAAATAGCCAGCACACCTCAGTGGATATGGTTTATCAGAATGTTCAGTTGGGGGAGGAAGTCTAGGTCTGAGAACACTGTGGGGTTAGACCCGACTGCCTCTCAGTAATCATGGTACAGTAAGAGTAAGATATGCAAGATATGCAAATTAGCAAGATATGCAAACCCAAGGACATATGGCATATGGCTGGCTGAGAATTTGTAGGGTTTTTTGCCCATTACTGCATTCAGTGGAGAGGAGAACTTTGTGTCAAAATTTAAATCATGTGTGATTTTGGATCAAGGAACACTTACAAGTCTTAACTGAAAATATTGCCCTTTTTGGAGCAAATATTAGATCCTGCGTCAAAGCACAACTGTTGGTGACTTCTTGTTTCAAAGTAATATTTAAATTTTTATCTAAAATTTGACCTGAATTCTAAAGGAGCACAAATGGCTTAGCATATTTCATGTAAAAAAGTACATTTTGGGTTGACCCAAAAGGAAAAGAAAAAAAAAAAAAGGAAAGAAAAAGACAGACTCACTCTAGAGATCACTCTCTAATGTTCTGGGGATTCATATCATTTTGGCCGAAATAAGCAGAGAGATGTATACCACAAAGATTTTCAGGCTTTCTGATCCAGCATTATTATGTATCCAGCAGAGATCAATGCCTCAAAGAAAAGTGTAAAATCCCCTGAAATGCCCCATTAAAGGTATACATTTGATAACGATTAGTATATGGATGTCTGAGGTTCCACCTCTTCTCCTCTTTAGGAAAGTCAGCTCAGTTATCTCCATCTAACCTGATGTTCCCCATTCAGGCATCTGGGATCACATGAATTTGTGAAGAATTGCACTGGAGGAAAGCAGAGAAGATGTAGGTAACTTTGCTATCTATACAGTATATGCTCTGTTCTGTCACCATTAACCACTCTTGCCTGAAAACTCAGTTCCTTATGTGGGAGTTTGCACCACCGTAACTAAGTGTTTAGAGAAGGATGGAGTGGGGGACTTTGTAGCCAGTTGCTGTGGTTGTGTGATGCTGAATGGGTATGTAGATAGGCATAATGGATCTCTGAATTTGGAATTTGGCTCTGTAAAATGTGTAAACTATTTCAGCTTTCCCAAAAGTGCCATGTCTGTAACGGCCACACGCTTATGGTTATAGGCTGTAGGCTGTGCCAAGGAATTAGGCACTGAGCTGTTTCAATGGAGCTATGAATACTGCTTTCTACAAAGCTGGAAGCTTCATTGTTTGCAATCATCTGAGATCAAAGATGGAGAAGGTGTATTTGTTGTTGCTTCTTCACGTCTTGGAGAGTCCTGGCATTTTGATTCAGACAGTCTGATTTGTCTGTCTCTGCTGACATGTTAATAGCTCATCAGACCCCGTGGTACATTGTGTATGAATGAAGGGATGACACAGGGAACTTCTGTCAGCATGAGGAAGCCTGGCATGTCTGAATATCACTGTTCCAAACCCAGCACCTTTTTTAGAGGTAGTGGATTGGGAACTGAAGAAGAAATATAACACTTGTTCATGTGGATCTAAGGGAATCAAAGCCTCCCTGATCCATACAGACATTTAAAAATCCGTATAGTCCCAGATCTGTAAGGAAGAACTTGTTTGTTGTGAGAAGCTGTAAGGCTCTCAAGACTCCTTTCTCTAGGACCTGGAGGAAGGCAAATATGAGGAAGGCAATCTCACCTCAAAGGTGAAAAGGCTGACTAACCCTTCAAAACAGAAGTAGGAATGGGGAAGGATGGGAATACAGGTGCTTTGCAATGGCCTCATTTCTCAAAGCACCTCCTATGTTCCCTTAGAGAAGGATGCCAATCCTACTTTTTTTTCCAGTTTTTCCCTTGCTGAGAGATAATTTCCCTCCTAGTGCAATAAATGTGGATACAATCACCTCTCATAACTGATCAAGTCTACAGGCTCCAGTTCATGGCTGCTGAAGTAAAAACAGTGGCTTTGCTCTGCCTTGCTCTCCCCACAGAGACAGCTGAAGCCTCAGTGGTCCCACTGCACCGTCAGGCTTGTCAGCATAAACCCACATCCTTCAGTGGTTTCTGCTCACTCTATAGCTGAAGTGAACTGAGAAAACCTCATGTTTCCCAGTTCAGAGTGGGTTTGTCACATAGTCTGAGCACATTTGGGGTCACCTGTCCTGAAAGCTCATGCTCTAAGGACACAGGTACATTAATGGAGACTACGGGAGAAGCTGCTGGCAGCTTTATCGAAGCTGTTACCATAAAAGAGACACCCTGCTCTCTGAGATGCAGAGTAGTCAGTCATGCAACTTGCTGCTTGTTTGCTTTTCCATATCGGCTTCAAGGAAAAGCAGAACTAAACATTACACAGGGTACAAACATGAGGATGTGCTCAAACATACACACGTTGCATGCAAGGACTGTAGCTGTGCACACACACATACACAGTCCACCCTGCCAAGGCTGGTAGCAAAGAGCATTTACTGAGGAGTGTGAACACCTCCTAGTGAGAAGCCTGTTTTGTCTTTGAGAAAAGTTGCTTTTCTTTTACAAATAGGGGCTGTTCTTTTAAGCTGTTTTTTTGAGGCGTCAAACATAAAAATGAGATGAGACGTCAATCAGGGCCGAGGGGGATGGGAAGGGGGAGAGAGAGAGAGAGACAGAGAGCCTGAAAAATGCTTCCAATGCAGGCAGCTTGTTTAAGCACAGAGCATGTTGCAGCCAGCTGGATCTTTGGAGAAAAAGATGAATTTCTACCCATTTAAACATGAATAAGGTGAGATGAAGGGAGGGGGGAAATCCATGAAGGTGAAAAGCCTTTTTTTTTCCCTTTCCCTGGTTGTGATGGATGATTTCAGCCTAAAGTACTGAGCCTCCCAGTGAAGAAAATATCTACAATGATTTTGATAAATAAATGCTTAGACCTTGCATTTGCCACCTTGATGTTGGAAAGAAAGAAGTTTAGGCTTCAGAGTGTGTTTTTTTGCACAGTGCTCAGAAGGCTGGGACAATCCTGCCACTCCTGCATTAAGAAGAGGAGCTTAACTCTTGGATATTATTTATCACTGGTTTTTGTTTGTTTGGTTGGTTGCTGGGTTTTTTGTTTGTTTGGGTTTTTGTTTGTTTGTTTGTTTGTTTTGGGGTTTTTTGTGTTTTTGTTTTTTTTTTTTTTAATGCAGGAAAAACTGGAACACCCACAGAGGCTGGTCTCAAGATAACAACAGAAAAATGTGGATGCTTCTATGGCAGGGCATCAGAGGATACACTATAAGGTATTATAGTTCTGTATGTTTTTGCAGGAAAATAAAGAAAAATACTCGATGCCATTGCACATACAGCTGGCAAAACACAATAGCCCAAGCTGGAGCATAGTTCAGATCATAAAGAATATGAAAAGGGAAGCCTTTGAAGCACTACCTAGGACTTGTGTTTTACACCCCAGAAGTGTTCCCAGTGCTGTCCTGGAGAAGTGTGCTAGGGAAGTGGTGTAC
>JAYRBT010000093.1:64220086-64244273 GCA_036023395.1 Myiotriccus ornatus
TACAGCCATTAACCAACTCTGATTTCTACAGCAGCAATGTTTCTACCCCTGAAGCACTCCCTGTTCTGCCTTGGCCAGATTTAACACTGCTTTGCTGATGAGATGTAAGCAGATCAGAAGTGTCAAGATATGTCTTGGAGAAACTAGACTCCGGCGCTTCTGTTGGGCCCTGAATTAGGAACAAATGTTGCTGGATTTCCAACCCAACTTTCATTAAAAAAAATAAAATATATATATATATTAAAAAAAAAAAAAAGCATGCCTTAGCTGTCGGCATACTGAGTATCTATCTGCTTGTGTCACTTGTCCCCTAACCCCAGTTTCCAAAGGCCTTTGAGTTAGTTCCCCCTCAGCACATGGGAAAGGGCAAATGAGGGCAAAGACATATTTAAATGGAGCATATATCCAGTCCTTTCATTCATATCCCCAGCATGGGGATTCCTGATGAGGACAGCGGTGCTCCTGTCCTACAAAAGGCAGTTGTAATTCCTCTCCCACATTCCTGCCCAACAATGAAGGATTTGAACCTGCTCAGCATGAGTGTGGAGCTACAGAGAACCAGATAAAAAAGGCAGAGCTAAATGGAGAACACAAACACATCTCCAAGCTACACTAATAGGAACATAACTAATATGTTACATATTCCCAGCAGCATGAAGGAAACCTAAGGGAAGCACAGGCATTCAGAGGTATTATTTCACTAGCTGTAAGCTAGTTTCAATCACACAAGGGTCTGTGTCTTTGTGTATTTAAGTTTCTCTACTGGTTTCTTATACCCTCAAAAATGCTCTAAACTTTGAATCTGAGACTAAATTGCTTGACTGCCTGCATCAAACCCCAGGATCCAGCATATAGTGGGAGGGGTGAGCTTTGGTTTAGTAAAGGTGGGGAGAGACTCCTGAAATCCTGCACGACTCTTTTTATTCCCTCTGAAGTTTGTTTGACTCAGTTAGTAACCACAGAGCTTCCAAGAGGCTCCAGATTCACCCAAGCTGCAAGATGAAAGGGGGGGTTATAAGAAGGGCTATAAAAAAAAGATATCTACGCTGGGGTTTTTTCCCCTCTGCAGCAAACTGTGGCAGAGGTGACAGCAGACAAGAATGCAGATGTCCGTATCATTTGCTCCCCGGTATATCAGGGGAATGACAGGTCAGCACTTGGGTTTGCAGTGATTTGCATTTCTGAGACGAGAAGGGTGACAATTTGAGGTGACATGACAGCAGGAAGTGTTTGTAGCTGTACTGGCCCTTAAGAAACCAGAGACAGGACAGGCAACGTGACATTTCTTATTTGGCCGACGGACAGACCATTCTGGGGAATATTTCCAGAAGAGGATGCCTATCCTAACACCTGAAAAAGATGTGGGGAAGCTTTTCTATTTGACCTGTCACAGGGTTTCCTTTTCTGTGAGAGTGAGGAGAGAGAGAGGAATACAAGAAATGAAATTTTCTTCCACCCACAGTGTCACATCATCTCCAGCTCACTGTGCAGATGTGGATAAAGCACAGACTTCCCTCCCTTCCAAACTGGTGCAGGTCCTGGCTGTGACAGGGATGTGCCAAAAGGCAGCTGTCCTGAGGACTTGCTGAAGGCACTGTGTAAGATCACCCTTCTGAGGCTTTTACTTTTTTATTCCCGTTTCATCCCAGTGAAGCTGATTTGTGCACTGGGGTCAACTAACTATCTTTATCAGTGCTTTTTGAAGTAGCAATTAATTTGTGTTAAAGAAGAGGTTTTACTGAGAGATAGGTGAAAGCAGGAGGGAGAATTGTGAGACATTGGAGACTGCTTTTGCCTGTTCCCCCTTACAGAGCCTATTGATGCCTGACGCTGCTCTGCAAACAGCCAAATGCTGCTCATCGGTCTTCCTGGGCTTTGCATTCTCCTCTTGGAGGACACCTGCCCTTAAACAAAGGGGTTTCAACTGGCTGAGGGAGAGGAAAATACTGACACTGTTTCTCAGGCTGATAGGAGGTTGATTTAAAAAAGGAGTTTACGATTGCAAGAACTTCAGCAAGGATATTTCTGCAATGTCTCTTTTGAATACAAGCTTTTGAGAGGGGAAAAATTTAATCAAAAACGTGAAAGTTTTCCTACCAGCTCAAGCCAAGGTGCAAGATATTGTCCAAATTGAATTACCTAAATCCCCTCAGGCCTTTTGGCAGGTCTTCTAGGCAGGTGGCTTGTTGGCCAGGAGGAAAATTAACACAAAAAAGCCCTTACTATGCAGGCTGCAAAGGCTTCCCTGCTTTGTTCCTCACGTCATGTTTAAGGGATTCCTCTTCTGCCCAGTGGAGCATCTCCATTGACTTATAGCAGCTGGAGAGCAGACCCCTTGGCAGATATGTGGCTTTCCCTTGCTGAAACAGCTGATGTATTACATCCCGAAGGAAATTGCCTCTGAGTGCCTTATAAAGCAAAACCAGAGTGTACATAGGAGCATGGTTTGAAGTCTTAACTCAAGCAAAAGCCCATGGCAGAGAAGAAAGATTTAGCTGAATAGGAATAAAGAATCTGTCCTTTGGGGGTTGACAAGACATTTGGGATATGCTATAGGGAAAGCTGGAGTGGAATGGACTAGGCAAATATAGGGTATCATAATCATTATTTGAAAAAAACTGTATCTAGAAACCCCAGCTCTTCCACTGCTAAAACATCAGCTCATCTGAGTTTCTCAGAGCTTAGCCCTGTCAGAGTTTGGAAAGACATGGTCTAGCTCTTTCTTAAGCAGTGTTCAGCACATTTATTTTGTTATTTTAAATGGCACTATAAACAAATCTAATTTACCAAGTTTCCAAATAATTTAAAATATTTATTACAGAAAATAACACTAAAGACAGAGGGAAAGGAAACCAAAGTAAAGACCCCAGCTAAGGCAGGGTTTGCCTATTAATCTTCCTTACAGAAAGTAGATCTGCAGCAGAAGGACCGCAGTGTTGGGCAGTGGGGTGTAATTAGTTCTCTGCCAGAGAGAAGTGCTCCTCTTTTGGGTCCACATGAACCCAGATGGGCGCAGAGGGGAAGAAAAATTTTTCTTAGGCCATTTCAGAAATCTCACTTTGTGCTGAAAAGGAACATTCTGAGGTGAGCCACTGCCTGCATACTGAAGCACTGGGCAATTTTGCAGCTTTTGCTGTGGTTTCTCATGGGTTTTTCACAATATGATTTTGGGAGAAGGAAAAACAGAAGTATCTTGCCGAAACTGGTCCCTGTGGGTTAGAGTGTGACTGAAGCACAGGCCATGCCTTGCAAACTGGGCAGAAGAGTTGTCTCTAGGAGGAAATGATACAATGGTCTCATCATGCAAAGCTGTATCAGACCTCTGCTTCCCAGCTTTTATACTGCCCCAAAGTCACCTGTCTCCATCACTTTTACTCATAAATACAGAAAACTGTCTAGCTCCTGTCAGGGAATTATAGAAAATGTGGTGATGAAATTAATCCCACAGTTTCCTTCTGAAATATATTTGTTGTGCAGGTATTACAGGTAAGTAAAACAAACCTGTCAATCTGAACAAATCCATCCTTTCTAAGGCTTCCTATGATACCCATGCACTCTCTGAAGCCCTTCCTGAATTTCATCTCCCATGACAGAACTATGTGCTGCTGAGATGTAAATCTGTAACACCAGCACTGATTTCAGGATAGTTGGGCTGGATCTACACCAGCCTAAACAAACACTTCAAGGAAGAAAGCATCTGTCATAAGCACTTTTATTAGATAAATGTGGTAACTATTAAGGATAAAAAGGTCTCCCAGGTTCTTAGGCTGCCTCATTGCAGGGAAGCTCATGGACCAAGGCTGCACACCTCTGATCTCTGGTAGAGGAATCACTGTTTGGATTAGGTGGCACAAAGCTCTATTCTAACAGAGAACTTAATCCAAAGATGACACTAGGCTTGCATCCTATAACTCAGCTTAACTTTCAGAGGAAGAGTATTCCCAAAACCTCCTCAGCAAATTCACATCCTTTTTGCCAGTCCCAGAAAGGAGACCAAGAGCCTTGACTTGGTTTTGTCCATGTCTCACCTTATTCCTCCGGATTACCAAGCAATACAGGCAAACTGCTGGAAAATAGTGTAGAGGAGACACTGTTACTGCTCACTGAATATGCTGATGGAGGACACCAGTGCACTGGGGCTGGGTGTTCCCCACAACAGGGACAGATGTGAAGCCTGTTTGTTTCTGCTTTGAAATATTAAATGGCACCTGTGGACACATGCCCATGTGTATGAATGTTCTCTATGCATGTGCACACAGAAACAGCCCCACTGTTCAGTCTGGCAGAGCCCAAAGGTGTGTCTTTTTTTCTGTATGTCTCTTTTTTTGACTTGACAATGGTGGCCTTTTCTGTGCATATTCAACAGTTGTGTTTTGGTCTTTTCCAGCTGGAATGAAACTTACAGTCCAAAAGAAATGAAAAGAAGAGAAGAGAGTTGGGAAGAGTACATGAGGGAAATATGAAGAGCTGAGTGCCAGAGGCTGCCATCCAGAGATTTTTTTTGTGTCTCTTCTTTTCCAAGGAAACCAGAGTGAAGCAGTGATGGGCATCAGATTCCACTGTCATGTAAAGGCTGGCTGTTTGGGAAAGATGTCTAGGAATGCCATGAGCATCTACACAGCCCATCTCATTTTCAGGGAAAGGGATTGATTTAAGGTGAGCAAACTTTCTTCCTCCATCTTCCCACTAAGCTGTCACAGACTGGGACTTTTGGACATACTCAGTGTTGATCATAGTCAAACAACCTGGCCCTTTCCTGTAGCATAACATGTTCCTTGCAGCAGTTACGGCAATATTTTGGGGTTTGGAAAGGTTTGAAATTAGCTGTGGTTCTGATGCAAATTTCTGTGGCCTGGGGTATGCCACTTTTTTGCTTTTTTTGTGACCAGCTTTGCTCATTTTCCCTTGGAAACCAACAGGATTTACTCTAGCCCTGAAGTGCAGCATGAGTATACATGTTTGGCTAGGCCAGGAAAGATCTGTTAACATCCTGAGCCTTGAAGCTGAGCTGGAAGTGGATAGAATTGGAGTAGGTCCCATTTGGGCATTTTCAGATGGAAGTTATGCTGAAGCAGGTGCATAAAAGCACCTCCTTCACATCTTGCAACACCTTTTTGACCTGCCTTGGTATCACTAAACATGCCAAGATTACAAAATTGTTTCATAAAGACCACAATGAAGCTTGGGCCCAAAGAGTGGTAGTCTTCACAGATACATAAAATCTATATGAAAGTTGCTTCCTACTGTAAAGTCGTGTAGAGTGGTGTGCTTCATCGTACTTCCTTAGCTACTCATCTAATACCTACTTCGAATTGCAGAGAAAATGTTTCTCCATCTATACTTGCCTCTATCCCAGAGAGAGGAAAGAGGGGAGAGAAGAGAACCCCATTCTCCAAGAAAGAAAAGATAGAGAGGAACAGGGCAAGTAAGTCAAATAACAGAGGGCTGTCTCAGCAATGGTAAGCAAGCAGGGCTTACAGCATTGATGTGGACAAATACTGAAGGTCAAACTAGAAAATTTCTAATGGACCTGCTGTAGGACTAAGAGTGCCCTTAGCCACTGAAGAAATCATTGCTTGGGAGCCAAGAGCTACAGGTGCTGCTTCACTACACTTCATTCAAACTCCATAAACTTTGCTTTTTTATCAAGTATAAAAAAAAAGCTCTGGAACAGTCAGATTGGCAGACAAATAAAAGCTTCAGCCTTACTTGATTTTGTAGGTTATATTTTACAAATACGTAGTGGGCCAATTCAGGTAGGGCCTATTTTTTACACAAATCTGTACATACATGTGAATACATGTGTAAACATATTTACAAAGTACACAATGATGTTTATGTATGTCACATATACATATGCACACATGCACACACAAGAACATGTCTGTGTGTCTATCTATCTATCTATCTATCTATCTATCTATCTATCTGTCTATCTCCCTGAAACACTTTTATTACAGGCATAATTTTCTTTCTCACCCCTGATGTAAGTCTCTTTTTTAACCTCCTCTGAAAACACCTCCAGTGCCTCATTCTGGTGCCTAATTGGCCTTATCATTAGGATTTTTTTTAACTAATGTCTAAGCTAAATGTTTCCTTTTTAGGATTCAAGCCATTGCTTCTTGTTATGCCTCTTTCAATGATGTCTACATAATATGGATTGATACGCTAGTCAGGGATGGTTTCAAAAGAAGCAAATATCCTCCATTAAGAAATGGCAATATAGGAATGAGTCATATAAAAATATCCATCTATCTGTACATATATTTCTCTCTGTGTGCAGATGGACACACGAACCTCTTCAAGTACACACACACACAAATCAGGCTGCTGCATTTCAAAGATTTACAACATTTAAAGTCCTTAGACCCGTAACAGCATATTATCTCAGTCCCTGGATATCCCAAGCCACATGATTATTTCCTTGCAGAAGCCCAGTAAGTTGTGGCTAACAGGAACACAGCTTGTCTGCTGCTAACTAGGACAGTCATGCTCATTTTGCAACCTTGTGATCCCTGCTTTTAGGTAGTGAAAGGTGAGATAAATCCTACACAAACCCTGTAAAGCTGTAGGTCTGGAACTAGTAATTGTTTTAATGATATATATTTGTGAGATCTAGTGAAAGGGGCCTGCAGGCCCTGATTAAGATCTCTATTTGCTGCTCTAATGCAAAACAGTATTATTAATAGTGTTAGTAATAAGCAGTACAGAATGCAAATCCTGAGAACACATGTTATCAAAGCCTGTGCCACTTTAATAGTTGAATGTTTATAATGTATGTTTTGATCTTAAAATCATAATCTTTAAAGGAAGTAATTTATTATTATTATGGCTTCAACTCCACTAACCACGTTTTTCCCTCACTTTCCTCATTATTAAGTGATGGGCTGGTAGTGGCACCAGACTTTCCTCAGACAAGATATGATTGTGTAAATGCTGAGATTGAGCAAGAAGGCCTATTTTTAGATGGACAATGTAGCTGTTGAGATCAGACTTCACTTTCATTGCAGGTGATTGGGGTGAAAAATGCCAACACAACTTTTTCTTGTTGGTGCTCAGAAATGTTTAAGTATAGTGATTAGACAGAAGTAATTACTGTTTTAATGAACAATTTGTTGCACAGTGATGCCCAAACTAGAACTCTTTGATCATCACGGTAGACTCTTTCCTCTTTCTGTCCCCAAAGCCCATTAGAATAATTTAACTCACCTAAGTTTCGGCACAGCTTGTTGTTACCAGAAATTAGCTACTTTGTCCAATACCATTTCAAATTAGACAAGATAATCAGAAGAGACTCTGCCACTTCACTGGATGGACCATTCTTCCACCATCAAAAGAAAATCTCATAATTATCATATTCTCTCTGATGTTTTCCTCATTTTCAGCCTTCTTTTAATTACAATTTATTTGGTGCTGACAAGAATGCCACATCTTCAATTTGCCCCTTCCCACTCTGAGTTATCGTGACTTCAGTGCTTGAAGTGATAAATACCTTTCCCTGAAAACTTTTCCTATGCCTTTCTCTGACTGATGTGTTCAGTTATACTTATTTTATTTGGCCTTCAGAAGAGTTCAATCTACACACTGACTAACATCACAGCTACACAGAACTGAACCTTTGTTTTGCATATGCCACATATTTGCTATGGAGATGCTAAAATCAGGGGGGTAGCTTTTCCAAAACCCTTTTATCGCTTCATGGTTCACTGTTGATGTGTTTGTGGAATGACAGAAGACAAACTGACCTCAAAGGCTGGAACAAATGAAAATGAAATGGAAATATGAGCAGTATCTTTTCCATCTAATCTTAGGCTCTTACAGAAGTGGATACAAGGTGCTCCATCTCCTTCTTGCATCTGACATAAGAAGGATACAAAATGAACGTTCAGCAAATTTCATTTCTGAAGATTACCTCCTACAAACCGGAATATGAGATCTTAACTTTGCTGATGTAAATTAATAAAAAAGCCCTATAAGATCAAATCATATCTGCTATAATCCTCCCGTTACCACAACTGTACGGTGTAAAAAGTGAAAAATAACAACAAAACCCCACCAAAGAAAACCCAAGGGAAAAGTGTGATAAAGGAATAGAGCCACAGGATGAACTTGTCTCAGTTTGGGCCAGAGAGATACAAACATCACCAGGACAATGGAGATATTTATGAGTGTCTGGAAAAGCACGCAGAGCCGAGATGCTGAAAATCCTCATTGCCCTCATCAGAATTTCTCATCCCATTGGCCAGGCTACTATTAGACATTGCATTTGAATGCTATTTGGTATATTGTGTGGTTTCTTTTGTTTCTTAGTATCTGGATGGAGACTTAGTTATCTAATATTGGAAAAAGGGAAAAGAAAAATAACCTGTTTCTACAGTAGAACATATCGATATATTGGGATTTCATCTTGCATAGCTGAATCATTTGTATCTGACAGTTACAACTACATTGAAGACATTAGGCTTAACAGAAAAATTAATTCTAAGAAATGCTTATAAATCTAGAGAGCTGCATCCATTGACTTCTGCTCCAAGCTGAGGCAGAGTAACCACATTTTTAGAAAATGGCTTTCCTGTTGCTGTGACAAAAGAGTTTTTGGTGGAAGTCATTCACTTTTTATTGCTTGAAAAGGACAGTGCTAGGGTGAAAAATTTCATAGTCATGATGTTAATGAACATAAATCACAGGTCGATTTCACCAGCAGTAGTGGCTCTGGGAAGACTTTCTAATGAAAGGGATGTGTGGTATCATTTGGTTAACAGCACGTAGAAGTAAGAATCAGCTTAATGATGTGCTGAAGAGCAGGTGCCTCTGGACTTGGTGAAAGTGGATGTGTGAGGGAAGAGTTTTGGAGGTATCATAGATGTCAAATGGAGAATGTCAGTCGTGGACATCTACCTAAAAGGTAACACTGAGCTGTTCATTAATTTATGGGATAAAGATTTCCCTGGGTTTAATACTGTGGTATACATAAAGTAACAATGGAAATGTAATCCTTGAAATCATGTCGTTGCTCATCAGTCTGTGAATCAAATGATAACCACTTCTTAAAAGGAATAATGAAAAAAGGGAAGGAATGGGAAAAAAGTGAGATTAAACTGTACTATAAATAATTTGTATGCTTTCTAAATAACATAAAATTATGCTTTTTTCCTGGTTGGAGCTGCAGCAGGATGTTTTTGATGCTTTTATTTCCACCTGAGTTATGTCAACTACCATTAGTACCTTTGTGCACACACACAAACTTCCTTTACCGTACTACCATCCATTCCTTCACTGAGTCCGTAATCACTTCTGTTCTACTTCTACAAAATTTTCATGGCCTGAAAACAGTCAAAACAAAGTTTTTGTCTAATTAAAACCTGTGGCTGAGAGAATCAAGCTGAGTATGAAGAAAGAGAATGAAAGAATTGCTAAGTACTTTTTATGGTCTACTAGCTAAACTACACGGACCCTCCAGCATTCTGGCAAAACCAATGCACAAATCGGCTCTTTTCTTATTTAATTTGCTGGTGCATGTGGGGGTGCTACTGTGGTCACTGGCAGCTCTCCCAGAACTAAGTTCTTTTGAAAAAGTCCTGTAGATGCAAAGAACCACCTCAGTATGCCTCTATTTTTGAATGTAGTCATAAGTCATTGCAGAGGTAATGTGTATTTCTACCTGACAAACAAGCACTTGGGAAGTTCCCTCTTCTTTCCTGTGGTAACTCTTTACATAACTGGACAGAGTTATGTAAATAAGAGTGGGATTTTTTCCAAGAGAGAGAAAGAGAGCATTTATATCTTCCTCTCCCTGTTCTCATGCTCTCCAGTCAGCATAGAAGATCTTATTGTCAGCTTCTCCAAAAGAAAAAATAGGTATCAGAGTCCTTCTGGGAGGTTTTCCTGAGGTAAAGAGTAGGGGAAGGAGGGACAGACAGTGAAAAATAAAGCAAAAACAAGCAAACAAACAAACAAAAAGAGAGAAGTGGGTAATATGCAGGAAATGTGACTGCAAGTGCCTCAGGTGCCTTGTGAGTAGGTGAATTTTACAAGGTGCCAAGTTCACTCTCTGGCTAGACAGTCACCTACAGGAAGCTCTTGGCTTAGGCAGCATTTCTGCTGGGCAGACAAAAATCAGCAATGCTGAGAGGATGGTCCCACAGACTGGTAATGAAATGTCTTGCTAATGAGAGATGAGTTGGGCTGGGTACAAAGATCATTGCAAGGTGCTGCTGTATATGAGGACATCTGTCAGGTGCAGTTGACCTGCCAGAAACAAGCCATTTTAATTGGATGTGACTCAAACTTCCTCTGTCTCTACATGATATTTGTATGCTCTATGGAATAAATGCTTCTGGTTACCTTCGTTAGCATGTGTCATTGAATATATAATGTCCTGTCACTTTTACTAGTATGTTCTATTGATTATATTGCTCCTGTAAAGCTCATGTTGAGTTAATGTACCCGATTTATTTATACAATTCATTTTGCTTTACTTCCAGAGACATGCTGTGACCATACTGTGATGCAGATCCTGTGAGAGTGACTTTAATAAATAAACCCAGTGAACAATTATCTCCCAAACACAGCTCCACTGACACAAATCAGCGCAGTATAGTTCTTCACTCACATTTAAGAGCTGGTGGTCGCATACCAAATGTGGAGTGTAACCAACGGGGAGCACAAGAAATGCATTTGTGAACAGAAATAGAGGTGCAAGAGGAAAAAGCCAACCAAAGGTCTTCACTAGTAATAATTTGGAGGATAAAATGAGTTTTGTGGTGTGGGTGTACTGATAAAAGTAACCTCTCTGAATGTCTATATTTTTCCTGAGTTTTCTGGTAGATAGAAAAAATAGATAGATAGATAGATAGATAGATAGATAGATAGATAGATAGATAGATAGATAGATAGATAGATAGATAGATAATAGATAAATGAAAAGCTAGATAAACAGATAGAGTGCTTTTTAAAAGGATTTTTGTCTTAAGATGCTTGCATGTGGAATTAACAAACATTTTGTCCTTTGGCAAGGGAACTACTGTTTTTTCCTTCTGTCTGCAAATATTTTCTTTTTTGCTGGATAACATTGACTTCTCTGTACATTTTATTTTGACTACTCTTGCAGTAAAGCTGCTCTATATACAACCTGAGACGGTGTCATTCTACTGTTGATGGAAACTAATAAGTTTTCTTGAAACTGGAAAAATGTTCAAATTTCTAAGAGTAGCATGCTGCAGAAACAAAGGGATCCCACAATCACTGCCATGCTCTCTCTGTAGTTTCAAATAACTCAGATGCTTCACACCTGGAACAATCATGATATGGATCCCAACTAAAAGCAGGTTTTATAGGGTAGGTGTGAATGTTTGAGACATTGTCCAAACAGTTTTCAGATGTCTTAAGGGAAACTGAGATTTCATCATTATAGTCACTATTATTTAGGATAAAATTCTTGTGAAAAGATAGAACTTCTAGGCTGAAATGAATCTTGTTCAAACTCCACTGACCACGCTGCCTAACTCACTGTTGACTACAGAGGCAGCCAAGAGAGATTTGCTCGGGTGCAGATGTACACACATGTGAAGATGCACATATTCAATCCAAAGAGATCATTGTATTGATTTTGAAGTTTTAAACAAAATTTAGTAAGATGAAGCCCGGCACTGTGCGTATTTTTAATATTTTAATAATAATAATAATCATCATCATCATCATATTGGTGAGACTTCCTTATTCCATGACTTTGCAGTTACTTTACACTGTCCGCATTCGTGTTTGTAGTTCTTCTAGGCTTCATGGTGACAACGTGGCATCAACGAGAAGACAGCAGTTTTGATTGTGAGATTGCTTCAAAGCCCTGAAAAGCTAACAAATGTCTTATCCACTGTCATTCTTGTCACTCTGAGCTTTGAGCTCTGAGATATTTAACTCGCGCTGTGCTACTCTGCCTTTGTGGAATGTCGGTGAGGAGAATGAGAATGTCTTCATGGGGGAAGTGGCTGCCACCTGTGTGAGCACCACTCTTTCAAAATGGATGAATTTCCTCTCCCCAAGTGTGACTCAATTCATTAAGTCATGTCATGGTAGAGAAAAACTAGAAAGCTAGGAATAATTTATGTGAGAGTTGTGGGACCACTGCATAGGAGGAGTTTCATTCTGTTGGCATTTCTTTGGGTGTTAACCTCAGCCGCTGAGAGCTGAGGGTTTTGCCTCCATCCTCTGACCTCACAAACCCAGCGAGTGGGTCGGAGCTCATCTGCATCACAGTGTTTAGTGCTACGGAGATAAAGGCTGTCACACACCCCTATAACCACCTTAGGTGGGTTCTGGCCTTAATCAGGCTGGAAAGAGTAGACACTGAATACCAGTCAAAGGAATCTGAGGCTCTGTCCCTCAAGGAGCCAAGATATGGTTTGCTGATATTTAAGCTGCTGGCAGGAACAAAAAGACGACTTTGCCACGGCAGTCATGTGCAGTGTGTCTTCTGAAAAGCCAGTGCAAGGCAGGGCAAAGGGAGAGTAGGATTTCAACCTTTGCTCCAAGCTGCCTCGCTTTCCTGGGTTTATGTCAGGCCCTTAGCGTTATTTGAACATAGTTTTTCTGGTTTAATTTGCATAATTGATGAGATGGAAAATTATCTCGATGATTGATGGATGTTCTGCATGCACCAGGGTTTGTCACAAAATATAATGCATCTGTAGGATGAGCCTGCTGCTCCTGCCATGTTATTTCCCAACAGGGCTATAAAATTCTAACTTAACCCCGCAGGTTTTTAGGTTTCTTTTCTTTTTAATCTTTTACAATATAATGTGCAACACAGTAAACAAACACAAAGACACAGCATCAACTAAAGTTACCATCTTTCTTCATTGTACTCCAAGAAGATGGAGTGATGAAAGGAAAAACTGTATCACAGTTGTGGAGTTGATCCAAGACTTTCCTACATGAGGTGTTCTTGCTCCCAGTAGACTTGCTCTATAGTTCTATCTATATATTTCCACCTGCTTTGGGGACAGTCTATATTTTTCAGACTTTTACATTAACAAAATTTTCTTTTTATTTGCAATGGGTTAACAGTGTGTATACTACAATTCATGTGATGAGTCGGCCTTATTTTGATAATTTCTTGTAGATATTTTTATAATCAAAAGATGAGGCCAAGTGCAAAGGTACTTTTTGGTACTTAGCAATGTTTCTTCTCAAGGGAAGCCTGACTTTCCTGTTCACCAAAGCAATGAAACACACGGGTGACTTGAAGCCTGTCCTAAAGTTGAGGGTGGAGCAGCATATTCTTGTAGTCCAGCATGAAGTCCGTTTTCCTAATATCTAACCTAAACCTCCCCCGACACAACTTCAGGCCATTACCTCATGTTCTGTCACTGGTCACCACAGAGAAGAGATCAGTGCCTGCCCCTCCTCTTCCCCTCCTGGGGAAGTTGTAACCACAATAAGGTCTTATGAGGAAAGCAGGGAGAGAAGGAAGATGAGAAAAGAGTTTTCTTGATCCTCATATTGATCATACACAAAAATTATGCACAAGACTGCTAGGGCATTTTCAAATTATTTCAGCAAGCTAAAAGCATACGTTAAGTCTAAGATTTTCATGGCACTTGAAGGACAGTTTTGCTTTGTCAGATCGGTTTTCTAAGCAACTCTAGTTTTGGTATAAGGAGGACATAAATGCAATGATGTCAGTGAAGTTGCAAAGATGAACAACTCTGACAGTCTTCCAAAGACTTAAGAAAAGGTACCAGAGTAAAGTATTGACCCCAAGAACTCGTTACTGGGACAACTTGTTGCACTGAACAAAAGTTTTCTGCAATGGGAATTCGCACTCTGAGTTACATATAGATTCCTCCAAACTGTGAATAGGTCTAATCTGCTTTTCTCAGTGATTTGATTTAATGCACTTTAGTTCACATTAACAAGAGGATAAAAACAGGTTTCCAGTATTAAGTCTTTATGTGGTACTATGCAATTTTCCATCATACAACATATATCATTAATGTCCCCTGCAGAAAAAGGATAAATCAGACCAAGAAAGTAAAAAAAAAAAAAATGCAAGAGCTAGAGGAAGGCATTGACAATATTGTGTCTATGCCCCTAGAAAACGACTCCAAACCTGAAACTGTTCAGCTTCTAAGCACTGAGGTAGAAAAATCATATGGCGATGGCCATGGTTCTTTTTCAACAAGGAACTTTTCTACCAAGAAAAATGAAAGACATTCTCTCCATCCCTGGTCCACACATGACGCTGCTCCAGTCTGAAGCGACAAAGGGTTGATTAGTTATGATCGGTTGCTACAGCTGAGGCAATACAGAACTCCAATCAGTTCCCCAGCAATCAATTTGTTACACTGAACTCTCTTTCCCTCCATCTGCAGCTGCCTGACATCCATCAGGGCCCCCTTCTCCTGCCTGCAAGTCCTGGTGAGCATCTGAAGATAGCTCAGTGGGCTGAAATGGAGATCACTGGCTCGGAGTGCTATTGGGTAGAGAGGCGGGCGGCGTTAACCCTCTGGAGCTGAGCAGCTCAGCTGCACACTTCAAGTTTCCACTGTGATATTATATTTGACATTCAATTTGAAACCCTCAACTCCTTTAATGCAATATCTCGGCACAATGATAGTAATAAGGCAGTACCACTTGCTTTCGATTTAACTACCAAAGGCAAAGTGGAGAGGGAAAGAAAACAGCCCCAATTATGTTAACCCCTTTGCTACTAGCTCAGTATGGGACTTCATAGCTACAAAATTCTGTGTTAAAATAAACTGGAGAAGAAAATGGCAGAGCAGTGCTTTTTCAGCTAGCAGCTAAAATGCTTTGTTTTGTTGCGTTTTGCTCCCTCAAAGTGCCAGAGGCTGCCATTTGCTCTGGAAATTTCAACAGAACTGTGTGGGGATAGGTCTGCCATAAAGCAGCCCTCTCACTTTTCATACACAGCGGGAGATAAACAGTTCAAATCATAATTTTCTGAATGCAGGGGCCACAGTAAGCCATGATGGGGCCCTCACCAATGTCACTCTGATGCTTCAAAACTCTACCTATGTGATTTTGCCACCATCCCACAACAGTCAAAATGATAGTAGTTTAAAGTACTCTGAATTCTTCTCTGTCCAGAGAAATGCATGGAAAACAGTGCAACATCTCTCAGTGACTCTGTTTTACAAATGGGTAAACTGAGGTCCTGTTTTGATGGGATATGGAATTTTTGTTCACTTTTCAAGCCAAAATACTGACTGTTAACTTCTGGGGGTTTTCAAGGCTCAGATATGGGGCTGTCAGTTCTGGAGAACTTAGAAACACCATTTCTATCCCAAATTTACCTCTAATCCTAAGGCAAGCAGGACTGTCATTCCGATTTTTGTCAGCCTTCCAGGATGAGAAAATATCAAGTCCAGCCATGTTATGCCAAGTTTTGTTCAGCTCTTCTGCTGTCATTAACCATTCATTAGACTCAGGGGATCTGAATCATAGTTTGTCAGAGCAGGGATCACTGTTAGAGAAAGGGGACATAGACCTAATAGATCAAATCTAGAGGTAGTGAATATTCATAGCATGCATAGGTGTGTAGGATAAGGATTTTTCTTTCTTGTAACTTCATTTCTTCTAGTCTTTTCTCACCTTTCTTTCCCTTTGACCATGCTTCTAGACCTGCACTGTGGAGGATGGTATAAAACTTCCCAAGTGCCTCTTCCCAGCTCGTCCTTAGACGGAAAGTGAATGTCAGAGATCTAGTCTCAAACTATTTAAAAACATTTAGCTAGCTTTGCACAGCAACTCTTCGGTCAAACTTTCTCTGCTTTAGGAAAGGACATGTCGCCCCTCTTGGCAAATCAATTATTCAGACGCTGTGATAGTCCGAGGCATCGTATCAGTAATAAAGTAGTGAATTATTAATCACGGCTTGTGCCGTTTCGATTAGATTTGGGAAATTCAGGATTAAATTTCTGGCACCCTGTGTCTCGGATTGAGCTCAGCCCAGCTGGCCTGACAGGCATGAGCTGGCTTTGTACTTCAGAGGAGGCTGGTGGATAAAAATTACTTGAAAAGCCTCAGAACTTCAATTATTATTATTAGTATTTTGGAAGGAACTGGAATGACTGAAAATAGATTTCCAATCTGCAGGGCAGTTTTGGTTTCACACAAAACTTCTGCTGTAGTAGTTCAGTCTTTTTTTCCCAGCTCCTCTGAGCTCATCTGCTTCCTTTCAAGAAAGACTGTCTGGGCTTGAAAGATGAGATGCTCTTGTGAGCCTGTGTGTCTGTGTACAGTATTTACACTTTCCACATTTTATCTGGGCTCTGAGGACACTGTGAGAGACTGAAATCATATTAATTAGAAGAACAGGACCAGCATTCCTAGGGCTCTGGCACTAGCTGTTGAGAGAGCCTTTATGTAGGAATGTGAGCCTTGGCTTCCTGGGACCTTGCTTGCAGCCTGCTTAAGGCTAGTGGAAAAGAGTTTTGGCTTTATCTGCCCTGTGCCCAGCAGATATCCAACCCCTACAGTGGCCTGCCACTGACTTCACTCAACTGATATTGTTTAGCTCTTGCCTGTGCTTGGTGCCTGCTGTGGAGAGCCTGCTCTGAAGTGCTGGTGAGAGCTCCTTTCACTGGCGAAGGGCTTTTCACAAGTGTGTCCTATAGCAAAGGGAGTAAGAGCAGAAATGGGGCAGGAAGCTGGGAGAGGGGAGTACTAGCTGCCCCACATACAGCCAGGGGAGATGAAGAGAAATGCTGGGATGCAGTGCCAGGGTGTCAAGTTTGGGCTGATACATCTGAGCAAGGCATGGGGCAATGCTGTGTGTGGGAGCTTGGTACTGCAGGGTGTTGGGAGTATGTGAGGTAAGAGGACAACAGACATCAAATCAACTGGGAGAAATGAGGGGAGATGTTCTGGTGTGCCCACAACCAGAGTCAAAAATGTGCCACAGAGCTGTGAAGACAGCATTTCCTCTCTGGTGACTTTCATCCATGGGTGAAATTTAATGTTACCTTGTTGCCTATAGGCAAAGCAGATTTGCAGAAGTTAGTAACTTCTTCAGTAGTTAGCCTGAAAAGTTAAGTAACTTTGTCCAGGCCTGAAGGAAATCAAAGGAAAAACTCAGGTGACCTGACCCTGCACTCACATCCATGTCAATGGGAACTGATAGCACAGGTCTGAAATGAAGCCTGCTGGGTTTCTCTCTGTGAAGTTGGCCTTTTGCTAGACTTACAGCTGAGGGAACAGCTTTTGCCACAAATGTACTCCAATTCAAACCCTGAACAAGGCTCAAAAGTGACCGAGCTGAAAACCCTTGACATGAAGGAAATAACATTTCACTTGGTGCAGTTTTAATTTCATCCCTCTGCCCTGGAGTCAGAGAACAGGGACTGTGGAGTGCATGTGATTGTAGGGAGGAAAGTGTGTGGGGAGATGCTGCATGTAGCTAGTTTCTTACTCTTGGAAGCCTTCATGACTTTCGGGGAAAGTAAATGCAAAAAGAGAAAAAAGAAAAGAAAAAGAAAAAAAAAGAAAAAAAGAGAAAGGTTTTAAAAGAATTTTTTTGAAACAGGAGCTGAAAAAGACATCAAAACAGATCAAAGACACTCATGGAAGTGGGAAAAAAATGGAGAGAGGGAGAAAAAAAAGAAGGAAAAGCTCCTGCAGTAACATTGGATGAAAATTAAGCTTCTCAGATCTGTTTAAAAGATATTCTGTTTGATCTTTTATATCTTCTGCTCTGATTATCCAGGTTCCTTTTGATGTTGCTGAGCCCTATAGAACTGATATGTAAAAATACACATACATATGTATTAATACAGTGGGTACACATGCACATGCAGGCACACTCTCACGCTGTCATCGCTGCCCATGAGTGGGAGATGTGGAGCCGGTGGAGATGAGGCCACATAGGAGCACGGTCCGGTGCTCTGACCCTGTGATATGTGTGTCCCATGCCACAGTGCCCCTGGGGCAAGAAAAACTTTCCTACTCCTCTCCTTGGCAGGAACCACTAGGAAAAGCTGAGCTCTGAGGCACAGAGATTAAAGGTAGGAAGCTGCAACTGTTTACTGGCACCCACTTCCTACTCTGTGCTCCTCCCAAACCCTTGGGAAGTAACAGGCTGACAGTCATGATGATGTACATCCATGGAAAATTTCCTCTCAGAGACTGTGCAAAAAGACACCCACAGCCAAAAGCGATGCAAGGCTCCTTGTGATCTTGGAGCAGTCTGTGCCATCACACTGTCCCCACTTCGTCCCCTCCTACCCCCTGACTGCTCCCCAGGTCTTCACACTGAGGTCAGCTCCACACTCCTCAGCACTTTAGGAAAAACTGATTCTTCTCTGCCCTCCCCTTAAAACAGGGGAGTGTGGCCAGCCCTAGGATGGCTCACTGATGCTATCAGGAGTATGGGGAAGGATTTTGCACAAAGTAGTAGAGACAACCCCATCATGCCAAGCCAGCTGTTGTTGCCAGGGCAGGAGAAGGAAGGCAAATAGAGGCTGGATTAAAATCCCTTCTTGACCAGGTAACAAGCCTGCTTTGCCTCCACCTGCAAGGGTTTCTCACACTTCTGTGACACATGGCCATGGTGGAGGCAGCAGGACCCAAACCTGGTGGCTGCAATCAGCTCTGCATCCCCTGAGCCCCAGCTGTGCCACGCTGGCCTCTGCTCCCCACTGCTGTGGCGCCCACATGCTTCCAGACCTTTAATCTGCTTACCCTCAGGAGGCCCTGGGAGGCAGGCAAAGTGGTGTTAAGCTCATTTTACAGCAGGAAACACAAGTGATTTCCATACAAATACTGTGCAAGTTGGCAGTAGAAGTGGGACCCATGCTGCACCTACCAAGGCTCTTGCTTCGGGCAGGAGGGACAGCTCACTGCCTTCCATCCCCATCTTTATGTGCTTGGCTTTGCACTGCTAAGTGCCACCTCCTGCAAGAAAAAAATCTGTCCTCCCTGTCCCCCCTACACATGGACCAGCATTTTCCACACTGCCTCCTCCCTCATCTCCCAGTTTTCCTGTGAGGGTGAGTGTGATGAAGCACTCCAGTTGAATTTGGGCTCAAATACATGCTTTCCTGCAATTTTAATACAACATGCTTCTCATTGTTATGTTTGGAGAGGAGTGTAGGCAGCTGGAAAAAGAAGGCACAGTATTTTGGTTTTTCTTAGCTGAGGCTGGTACAGTTGGTTGTTTCAGCCCCTGGGCTCTGGCAGCCTGATCCTTCCTCACTAGATGCAGCTTTGTGTATTTATTCTCCTTTCTCCTCTCACTGCTCTCTCCTCTCCCCCACCCTCATTCAGAGGTTTCCCAAGTAGATCTCTCTACTGCCACTCCCCGCCTTAAGCTCCCAATTTAAAAGAAAAAAAAAAAAAGGAAAATACACGGGAAAATTACTTCAGTTTTACGGACAGCGATAAAATGATCAAAGGCTTATTTGTAGCTAACAGCAGACGTGCACCACTCATTGAACTAAGATGGGGTGGAAGCATTTTCTTCATATCCTACAAATATGTTCCTTTAAAAAAAAAATCAATGGAAGCAGATTTTTAATTAAAGCAGATGCTGATCCTTCCTGCCCCTGATGCTGCTACACATCTTGTTGTTGTTGTGGCTGTTGTTATCTTATCTGGGCCTTTATATATTCATGTATTAGCCCTTGACAACAGGAGATTTCAACTGATTTTTCTGCAAGGGTAGGGGAAACAAAAAGGAGATGGGCCTGTTGGAGTAAAATGTTTTTTCTCCAGTCTCTTTGCTACCCAGGTGAGGGTCAAACACCCCCTTCCTTGGGCTTTCCCCTCCTCCAGCTTTGGTGATGGATAGAAAGGCTAAGCCTTGCTGTCTCCTTCTCTCCGTCCTTTTTACAGATGCAAATCCCCCCTGCTCAAGCTCAAGAGTGTCTCTGGGAATAAAATGTGCTCTGTGGTAATGCCTTCATTTGAAAGTGTTATGGAGATCTGGAGCTGAAATCCTGAATGGCTAGCTTTCCTCTCCTTTTTTTTTTTTTTTCCCCTTATTTTTCCTATTTCAAATACTTATTTTAATTTTTCCACCCACCCCCTCCCCCCCCTCCACTAATTTAGGGTTCTGAGAAAATGACCAAGAAAGCCATTTTCTAAAGCATTCAACCTTCGTCCACACTTAGCAGATCCAATTTCCTTCCTCTGTCCTGTGCAGGGCCATGATCCTTGTGGGTCCCTTCCAGCTCAGAAGATATCATTCTATGACTCTCTCTTCTTCAAACCTTCCCCCAGCTGCTCCCATTACACATGAGGTCAAGGGGTTCCTAACAAGGCTTTCATAATGAGCATCCAAGGCTAACATATTTGGTCCTGGCATCCACAGATGCAACTAGTACTAGGCCTTGTGGGTTTGGGCAGGACTGAGCACGTGGTCCATCTCCTCTCCCTCTCTGGTGCTCTTGCCTGATGTCTACACAGGTCGCTGGGATTTTGTTCTTCAAATTCAGGTAAGTGCATAGAGGTGGGGTTTCATTTCACTGAAAATGAGTGGCAGTACCCAGATATTTCAATCATCCTAAAATTTAAAGCAGGGAGATGGTGTCTTGGAGAACCTAAATCAAGGTTATGTTCACCCTCCATGTCAAGGCCTCCTGCTATGATAGCCACGATGGGGGGAGATGTCCTGGGTCTGGGCTGTCCTCTGCAGCAGGCCCTTCCTGCAGGCTATGTTTCAGCCCACACACATCTTCTGTCTGTAGACCTCCCTGACTTCACTCACGTGTTATACCTAGACATTACCTAAGGAGTGCTCCTGGCTCTGCAGGCTCAAAGGTGACCTGCAACAGCCAAAGGTTTGGACAGATCATTTGCCTTTGCGTGTGTCCATAGGACACCAGATTAGTGCTGCAGGGCCTGAGGAGAAATTTGTCCTTTCTGTCCACCACCATGAATTTGGCCAGGTGCTGCCAAGAGGAGGGCTTCACACACACCAAGCACAGAGCACTGCTAGAGGCACTGTACCTGACTGGATGGATCACTGGTCCCATCTGCTGTGGCAAACTATACCTTCATATGGGGAAGGAAATTGATGGGTAAAAACTGCCCAGGGAATGATTTTTCTTTTCATCTTACAGCTATCCACTCAGCATCCATGTAGAATCACACAACTGTCCAGCCTGGAAAAGGCCTCTGAGATCACTGAGTCTAATTGTTAACCCAGCACCACCATATTACCACCAAACTGTGTTCCCCCAGGTGTGACACTTCCACACACCTCCTGAACACTTCCACTGCCCTGGGTGGATTCTTCCAATGCCTTATCACACTTTGAATGAAGAAATTTTTCCTAATATCCAATCCAAATATAATAGCTAATATATCTAATGTTTGAGCCTGACTTCCCTGACTCTGCACACCTCCGACCTTCACTATCCTTAAAGGCTGCCCTGGGGGTGCAGATGTTCCCCGGGTCTGTGGATAGGTGCTGGCAGTCATACACATGGACTGAGGTGTATCTGAGTACTGTTTACTTCACTGTCCAAAATGCACATCAACAAAAGAACTAAAAAAAATACTTCCAGTTTGCAAGAGTGTCTCTCCTGATCCAAAATGTAACAACTTTTCATTTTGTTATGTTTTATTCCCTTTTCATTAAAAGCAAGCAGATTAATAAAGGAAATTGAGAAAAAAGGAAAACAAATAGCTTTGTTTTAAAAATACCTCATCAGCAAATTTTTTCATATTTTCAATCAAGTAAACTGATTGTGGTATCTTATTATTTGATAGGAGCATGCATATATTTTCATTCAATCCTTAACTATTTTTTTCCCCAGTGAATAAAGTATTCATTCAAAATCCTTCCTCACTTGTAATCCAGAATAGCATTTTTATGTCTGCAAAGAAAACTAAATATTGACTTCAGCATTATACAGATTTAGGATTTTGCTTTTGAAAGGGTGGCATGCATTTGGAAGAATTTTAAGTGTTTATTGTAAGACGTGCCTCCGTCTGAGACAATCACCCTTAGCTTTCCTCTGTAGTTAACAGGTATCTGCCCTGCAAAGTTGAGGGCACAAGACTCGTCATAAGATAGTCATCTACCTTTAGCCAAATCATACTCCCCCTATAAAACCACTTTTCTCTCCATGTTCTATATTGCAAGTCTTGACTGACTTGGAAGGATCCTTGGAAGGATCCGCATTTTAATTACATGTCTTAGATGTGGGTAAATTTAGGGAATATTAAACCTGACCAACTAGTTTAAAAGTGAGTTTCTTCTTTAAAGCTGTTCAGGATGCTAACAGGATTATGCAGAACCTTACAAGGCTATGGTTTCCTTAAAGCTGGCTGTGCAACAGCACATGGAAATAAATGCTTCTAATTTCAGATTGAGTGCCTATGGGCAGAGGCACCAAATGTGCACAATAGTGCACAATTTATTTGCAATTACAAATACTCACTCTGTGGAGGAAACACTGTTAGCTGTATCCCTTCTATACTGAACTCATCTCCATTCTTTTAACATTATCAATACTTTAAAATGCATAGAAAAATGAGAAGTGAGATATAAACAGCTTTCTTTCTCCCAACCACCCACAGTTACATTAAAAAAACACTCAAAAGAGGTAAACTACATATAAATATATTTTTTTTTCAAAAGATAAAATCCACTTCAAAATGCAGTCCATAACCCTCTTCCAGCTTTTGCCTTTATCAGGTGTCAAGTAAAGTCTTTCACACCAACAGAGTGTAAAGTCTGTTAATAAACTCTGCTACAATATCTTCAAAAGTGCGAGCCAATAAAATGTTATACCTGGAGATTAAATTATATCCAGCCTCAACAGGAGTGCCAGCCTTTTTGGTGGACCTGGGTTGGGGTAAGGGGTATTAGGCATTTCTCTGTACCTTTCACAGTGATCTGAAGAGGGACACTTAAGGCACGGTACCTTGGGACAGCTGTGTCTTTCACTACAGCCTCATATAACTGTCCATGTTTGGATGTTGTCATGGGAGTAACTGTCTGGTTATATGCATCTGTTCTCAATTGCATGGTATCGATTGATGGTGTAACAAAGTTTTTGAGTGATAGCTCAACAATGGAGAAGTTCCAGACTCCCTCTCTCTTTCCTCAGTTAGTGGAAGGGAAAATGTCTTGTCCTCAGCATTAATTAAACTCTGTGAAACCTGATCCTGCTATGGGAGACCTGTGCGTAGATTCATACTCTCTGACAACATTTTAAGTTCACTGAGTGGCATTTACTTGGTAAATAAATAAGAGGATCAAACTAGCTCTGCTTTAGAGAGGTCAACCAAAATCTTTGGTCTGTCTGTGAAACGCATGGGCCAAGTTATCTGCTCTTGGAAACCAACACAGCTGTACTGAAACTTACTGATTTATGATCTGAAAGGATGAGCTTCTGTAAAGAATTTGCATCTGAGAGAAAGCCTGAGCTAGAGAGTGACAACAGTTGAGGTAACCAGAGGGACCTTCTGCCTGGGGACCAGAAGGCTCTGGTTTATGCCTTGCCTCGGAAAACATAGGCTGACCCCTTTGAGTCCTATGTCCCTTTTCAGCACCTTTTTTTAAAAATTTGTTCTGCCTTCCTGTGTTTGCTATGCACTGGACAGTGTATGGTGCTGCATGCCCAAATCTGCTTTCAAGTCAGACTTTCAGAGACTTTGCCCTCAAAGTGCCAGTTTTTGTTCTGTGTCCATGGTTCTGCCTGAAGGTCTCTTTGCGCCTGTGGGATTTTTGGAAGGGTGAGGATGGAGTTCTCAGGACAAATAAAAGGAGGACTAACTACATGATTATTTATCTTACCTCTACAGTAAATTGGGTAAGAAAAATGGGTTGAGGAAATATCCTGTGATTGTCAAAAATCTGTTGTCAGCACAGTGCTGGTCACTACTCTTGTGAGTCTCATCCAGATATGTTTTGGGAGATGGATGAAGTCAACAACTGTTGCCTGTCTACAGCATGCATACGTGCACCCTTTTTTCTGTTTGTTAAAGGAGAGCTTAGCACTGTCAGTGTGAGCAAACAATCATTTTTCATTGTGCCCAGGGAGTGCATCCAAAGTGATATGGACGAAGTTCTTGCCTACACTGATATATGTTGCAATATACTTGTGGTATATAAAGGTATGTTGAACTTGTTAAAGTAACCGTGCTTCCAAGATGGTGTTTGTGACTCCTCGTGTAACCCTTCTCTTTCCCAAGATCCTTTTTACCCCTCACTGTACCT
>JAYRBT010000093.1:64244373-64254833 GCA_036023395.1 Myiotriccus ornatus
TCCCCCCAAAACCTACTTAAGCTGTTAACAGAACAATAAATCCCTCTCTGCCTGCGTCTCTCCTGCCTGGCTGACGGTGCCTGTGCTCTCTGTTGGGGGGCCATGAGCTTGCGGCGGGGTGGGGGGCCAGGGGGAGGGCACTCTGCCCCCCGGAGCCAGAGGTAAAGGGAAAGCCTCTGGCCTGGGGTTCCCTCTCCCTATCCAACTTCAAGTTCGTCAGATATATACTAGCTGAGGACTTAAACTTTCTCCATTGTATGGTTTCACTATCCATATTAAAAACTTCCTAAACAGAGAAGACATACCTCAGAACACTTGTAATATTTCCCTGGATTTTTATATATTTTTGCTATACATATACTGCTGGCCACTGCTTGATAAAAGCAATCACCTTTCTCTTTGATCAGAGGCTCTATAACAACATCTACATCCTAAAATGTCTTTGTTGCCTTTAAGGATAAAGCATTCCTGAGTAATTTCTTCTAACAATTCCACCCCCCTTATATACATTCCTGCTTAATCAATCCATTCTAGCAAGTGCATTTCTCCCCCTTGAAAATCAAGGGTGACTTTCAGCTCCCAGCATGATTGGGAAAAAAGTCTGTCAGAGATTAAAGAGAAGAGTTGCTTTTCCCTTCCAGTATCTGAGTGGGAGGGTGAGACTGGCAGAAGTTATTGGCCAAAATATCACTTAAGAGAGGCAAAGCTCTTCCTAGGACAGTCTCTTTCACATCCTACTTACAATAACAACAATAGCCTTGGTATCATTTTAAAAGAGAGAGCAGAGAAGGTGTGGGGGTGGGAAGGACAGGAATTACAGCCCTTATATTAATCAGATAGAAAAGCTCTGTCTCCCACAATTCTTTCATTAGCTGGCGAGACAGGTGCCCTCCGACCTCCAGCATCACTTACTTCCTTGGTAACAACTACTGCTGGCAGATGATCCCTCTTGTAGACTTCATCCATATTCAAAGAGTTGTCACATCCAACTGATGCTAAGAAGCTAATCAAGTAGAATTTTCTTTTCCCTTTCTATCTCTTTTTTATTCCCCCCTTACTCCTTCTCTCATGCTAGAAAGATTTTTTCCCCACCATGCAGTGAAATTCTTTTGAACCCTGAGAAAGGACCAGATCCATGGGGAAAGAGAGGAAATCCCTTTTCTGCTCACACATGGAGCTTCTGAGGATTTTTCCCTTTTTACATGTCAAGCCTAGGAGTCTTTTGCACTGCCATTAATGGCATTTAAGAACGACCTAGCCCAAGAAAGGGCTTGATTAAGAGAGCCGTCTTGCCACACTTGCTGTTTCAGGGCAGTTCGAAAATTTCCCATCAAAACTATTTTGGGATAGAAAATTCAATTTCCGGTGCTGCCCAGATTTAAAAGAATGTGGCCTTATTAAAGCAGTTGATTTCACAACAGATAGAAAATGAGTTAAAATTATATTTTCCAGAGACAAGGATAATAATTTTCACTGATGTTTTCATTTTGTTTGCTTTTTTCCCCACAGTAAGCCCATCAGCTATACTGTGCCTCTTCCCTGTATTCAGAGCCAAACTTGTCAACGTGGTTCTGAGGTAGCTAGCAAGAGTTTACATGAGAATATTTTGATGCATTTTGTACAAAAATATTTTCTAACAGAGATCTCATGGCCATCTCTTCTAACCACATGCACAGATTAACGTGAAGTAATTTCAAACACTGAGGATGAAAATGTTGAATCTGAAGCAGCAACTACATAGGAAAATCCGACTCTTATATTCTTGATGAGAAAGAAGAACCAGAAGAATAATGAAGATGCCATTTCTGCATTTTTCCATTCTGAGATTTATAGATTTCTGATCATTTGAATAACATGAATCATCTAGGGGAAAGTCTGAGGCCACTGAGTTCAGATAGACAGAAACTCTTCATTCACAACAGTGTGTCAATGGCTGTCAGTCAAATATGAGGGAAAGGGAATCAAAGTCAGAAATTTCTGTTCCAGAAAACATGGAACTGTATTTCAGTCTGAAACTCCAGAACTCGTGGCATATTTTATTTACAACTTTTGAAAATGATGTATCATTAGACAAGAAAGAACTCCTAAAGTAGTTCCAATTTTTTCTGAAAAACATTTGTAAGCAACTGACCTGAAGAATCTCTACTAAAAAAAAAAAAAAATCTACAAACAATCGCCCTGTTACAATATCACTGATTTGTACAATTCAGAGGAAATGCTGACATCCTCCGCTAAAAAGTTTTCACTAGAAAATGCTGTTTTAAATCCTGATGGCATCTGTTTCTCTTCCATGAGTTAATTCAAGAAGAATAAATGTGCAAAACAAAGGAAAGAAGGAAGTCAAAGGCACACTGATACCAGACAAACATCGCCCCCACAAATCTCCCTTATTTCCACCATCCGCTGCCAGGTTTCTTGCTAGAATGTGCAATGCCTAATTTACTCCTCATGTCTTCCCTTACATCGTCCTGTGAGTACAGATTCTTCCTTAGGCATCCTTGGTGCTGGTGCTGTTCCTGTCACCGGTGCAAACTGAAGCTGGCTGGTGGGTTTACTCACAGGAGTGTGCGCTCTGCCGGATTCCTGCTGCAACTTTTCAGCAGCCTCTGTGTTCATGGCACTATTTTTGGACCTCCCTCTCACTCTCTCTTGTCTAGCAATGTCTCGTCTCATGGAGACTGGAGAGCTAAGTTCATTAAAATGGAATTTGGTGGGTTATTGCACAAAATTACCTCTATTTACATCTGCTGCCTGTCACTTTCAATGCTCTATGTCTTTTATCACTTAATACTTCCACTACCTGTCCATGCCAACTTTCAGTGGGCAGCAGTTGTAAAAACTCAGGTTAGCATTGCTTGCTGCATGCACTCCTTCCTACAGAAGCCCTTTAAGGGGCTGTGTGAGCCTGTGTCTAGGCCAAGAATATTTGTTCAGGGGTAAGACAGAGCTACAGCTGTGCTGATATCCAGAAATGCCAAAAATATCCATAAATTATTTTCCTAGGCTGAATTATAGATCTTTCGCTGTTTTCAACTCTTTGTCTACTGCAAAATGTCTTTGTTGAGATCAGCTGAGAAGCAAAGCTTAAAACTGAAAGTAAGCTTTTAGCTGGAGTGAGAACTGAACCTGAATCTTTCATGTCTCAACAGGGTTGGGCTGCAATATATCAGCAAAGAGAGAAATGTTTTTTGCTTGTGGAAGACAGCTTAGCTGTGAGTCAATGAGCGACTGCATAAAAAAATTCATGCCCAGGAGACATTCAAGAGGTGGAGCCCCATCTGAGATTCCAGTGCCTTGAGTTAAAAGGCCATACCTGGTCCTGGTCAGGCACACAGCAGACTGTTGTACAGCGGCTGAGTCACAGCCTACAGAGCAGTGTGTTACTTGAGTTTAGTTGTGCACTCCTGGTTGTGCAGCACCAAATCCAAGTACTAGAAAATCTTGAAAAGCAGCCCATTTGCCTGTCTTACATGCGACATCCATCACCTCCACCTCTGTTTACTTGTGTGAGCGAGTCAGCAGAGACATTGAAAGGCTGAAGAGCAGCAGAATGCGCTATTTCCACAGACCTCAGCAGGCACTGCCTAATGTCCCACACCTGCAGAAACTCAGGCTACTACATTTTTCTTTTTGCTTGCTGGTAGTGTGACACACAAACACCTAACTGGCTACCACAGCAAAGCCAGGAAATCTGCCCCTGTGAAAATCTGGCACATGCCAACATGGTACAGTTCAGATGTGGATCAGAAATTATGGCTTTAAAGTCCTCCTTACTCACATTTCCTTCCTGCCCTTTTGCCAGTGAGTTAACACGGAATCAAAGTGTCTACCACCCCGATCTCTGACCATGAGCCTATTAAAATTGCATTGGAAGTTAACAATGAGGATGGAAAACAAAGATCAAATGAATAATGCATTAACAAAGCACTTCAATTAGATATTGAAGAAAATAACATAAATATATTAGATAGAAAAATATCTTGAATTATAAATTAGGTGGGGAATTTCTTTTTTCTTCCCCAATGGGAGGAAAAAATGAAAGGAAATAAAGAGATACATTGTCTTTTAATGGTTGATGGGAATAAACTGTAGGGTATTTATATTTCTGTGCTGTTCAAGCTTAGTAATTTCATGTGTTTTTGCAAGATAACATTTGGGTCATGTGATTTCATCAACCAATCCAGCTGCCAGGCTCTATCCTGACACTTGGTAATGAAGTGATATGGCAGGGTAGGACAAAGTCACCTTATCTTTTTATAAATGCATTGAGTGGCATTTGGGATGCCTTCCTACCTTTCCGGTTCATTTGCATTACACAAGAACCCTCTAAATGTTAGAGCTTTCTCTTGCAGTGAAAGTTTGACGCTTCCAGCGGCATTCAAGGATATCTGTCTTGGAGTGGCATAAAAATAATGATGTGCAGTTGTGTGTGTGTGTGGGGACGGGGCTGCGTACGCGTGTGCGCAACAGCCGGCTGAGAGGCTCCGGAGCTGTCTCCGGCACCAGAGCAACGCGTGTCGTCCATCCAACCTGACAGGCCTACCCAACCTGAAATCATCTGAGTGCAGTTTCTGAAATCGTTTGAAAGTGGAGTGTCAGGAAGATGTTTGCATGGCGACTGACATCTCCTCCCGGCGTGGTTTAATGACATCCCTCCCTTGTCATAACTCTCCTCACGCTTCACAAATAATAACAGCGGTGGAAGGACTTGGCAAGACCGAGTTGGGAGCTGGAGTGGGAAGGTGGGGAAGGGCCAGGAGGCAGGAAAGTGCAAATCGCTGGAGATAAAACCACTTGAAAGGGCTTGAATCAGCCTGAGTATTCGTACCTGGGAGGCCTGTGGGTGTTTCTTGCTTTCCATCAGTCTCCCATCTTGTTAAACAAAGGGTAGGGATTTACCCATGTTTGCCAATCAGCCCAATCTAGAGCAGCAGGCAAGGATGAAATCCCTCTTGGTATGGAGGCCTGTCTATAAAAGTGCTGATTGTCTCTATCTGTTTATTGCAATATGTTGTTGCATGAAAGTTTCCTCCTACGCCCACTGGGCTTCTGGCTTTGGTGGGATTGGCAGGAAGGCTACAAACTGAAATAAACAGGTGAGAGCTTAGGGGACCAAAGTGCTTGACAAATTGAGAGGTTTGAACTCCTGACTTTTAAAACTGGCTTGGTCACCTTCCTGGTGGCTCAGCTTGGGCAAACTGTCCCATGATTCTGTGCTTCAGTCACCTGCCCTGTGCTAGGATTGAGGAATGAAGATTAATCCCAGAGGAGAACAAACATAGCAGGATGTTATGAAACATGTTATGACATTGTCAACAGGGAATTAACATGGCTCTTTTAAAATGTCCCATCAGCACTATGTACCCTCAGTTAAATACAATTACAGCCAGCAAAAATGATCAAGAGCTAAATGACAGAATGTATATTGGTTTGGTATTTCCCCCACTTCCAAAGGAAGAGGGACATTTTCCAAGGGTTTGCTAATTAGTGTTAAAAGAATGGGAAAACAGGCTTCTGGCCCCATTTTTGGTCAGGGCAATCTGGGTGCAAAAGATGCTGCCTCTGGATTTGTGGCGGGGAATGCGCCCAGCAGAACAAGCCATGTCACCCATGAAGTCTGTGTGCTGCCAGGCAGAGGAAAGACTTGTTTCTGTCAGGTGTGAAGACAGTGAGAGAGCCGAGGAGCTGGAGAACCAGGTACGCTGCTTGCCGCGTCTCCAGATGGCTGTCTCAGCTGTCTTCTCAGCCGTAAGAGGCAGTTCAGGAACTGAAAGCCTGCACCTGCTGCTGAAAGAAACAAGATTTCGTAGGTGCTCGGTGTCTGAGGATTTCAATGTGCAATAAAATGATAATTTATAGTAATCATAACAATCATGGGTGAAACCTTGAGGCCTCTAACAGTCTGCTGTGGGGCAGAAAGACCACATAAGCTGGTGGCAAGTTTGTGGTCTCGAGGATGGAGTAAATGACTGAACTGCAGCCTAAGGACCATCTGACGTAATAATATGGCAAAGGGAGTGCAGAGAGCCTCCTTGCTTTAGCTAATACACCTGAGTAAGTGCTTATGTACTCCCAAATTTTGTCTTCTCCCTTCCCTTCATGCTTAGCAATCTTTACCACACAAGCTGGTAAGAATAGATTGGTGGGCTTTCTGGATTTCTAATTTTATCTAAAACACAGATGTGACTGTAGCTCACAGATAACACAGCTTGTTGGGCCAAATACGTCTGATGTAACACATTTGAGCCCAATAGAGATGTGTGTTATTCCCTGTGTCCAGCTGTGCAAGAGCATCTGAGGCATGTTTACAGCTGCCCCTCGGCCACCTCCGCACACCAGGCACATGGAGAAATTTTCCAAGCCCCTTTTTAAGTGCCTTTCCAGCAAATGTACAGTGGGCAGGCTCCTTGGAGGATGGAGGGCATATCTCCTGTGTGGACAAGAGCCTGCATTCCTGAATTTGGAAGCAAGGACTGCCACCCTAACAGCCTCTCAGGCTTGCATGTGCTCTGCCAGCCCTTTGGGAGTGTATTTACAAATTAAATGAAAGAGATAACAGATGCTTCCACGTTATTTCACAAGAAACTGAATGTCAAAGTCAAGGAAGAGGAAAGGAAGAAAAGAGCTCTGCCAAAAGGAATGTGTAACTCAATGGCTGGTGTCATCTTAAAAGGGCTCACACCTCTGCGGCTGCAGGGTCCCTTTGCATTGAGAAAGACTGTCCTTTGGATGAGTTGTTCACCTAGCACCCTTTCTCTTGCTTCCCTCTGGTTTTCTCACAGAGGACAAAGGATTCCAACACCTTTTCCTTGTCCAAAATACTTCATCCTACAACTGTGCTATTATTCCCTAGCTGCCCACAGCACATTCCCCTCTCCAAGGCTGTGTGTCAGCAGCTACGTGACACATAAAGATTATCATTTGTCCCAATCTATACTTCGCTCTTCCAGCTTTCAGAGTTTGCAAGGAACACAATGGGCATGTTAGTGAGCAGAGCTTGAGACTAAGGCATTCTCTCTTCTTCAGGAGTAGGTGTCTGTTCTTGCTGCTGGTACAAATGTGTTCCTTGAAAGCACTGGGGGTGGATATGGCACCTGGTTCCTTTGCTGTACCATGAATGTGGTTAAAGTTTGAGGAGGTGTTTGCGTGAGTGATGGACAACTTGGAGAAGGAAAATAAACCCTGAATTTGCTGAGGGGTTAGATCAAAATCTGGTTTGGTTAATGGAATCTTTCCCTCATGCCCACTGGCTTTAAAAGAAAGTCCAAGCCCTTTACGTGAGAATCTCTGAAACTCTTTTCACCTGACAAAAACATCTAACAATTTGGAGGAAAGACAGATTGAACTATGCAAACTCTCTCTATTACCAGTAGAAAGAGCTGGACTCCTCACTCTTGAGTACGTTTCCAGCTTCATATATAGAGGTATAATATGAACTTCATGTCAGAAAGTTGTCCTGGTTACTGGAGCAAAGATATACAAACCAACACAACACTGTGAGTCAATCAGAAATAGCACCAGAAGATACCAGAATATTTAGGTAAATCTTGAGGTGAGCTGAATAGACATAATGCCTGCTAAATTGCAAGAATTTAGTGTAGAATTAAAGTAAGGCTCAAGTGGAGATCTCCGTGAATGTCTTACATTTTACATTGTTTGGATTCCTCAGATGCCTGCATGACGTCAGCTAATGTTTTCTTGCCACACAACAGGAATGAGAAGAGTAGAGTTTAACTGTTATTGCCAGGGGGCATTGAAATTAAATACCACGCAACTTCCCATACCTAAGCGGCTGAGGAGGGACAACTCACCTATCTTTACCAATATTTTTAACAGAGACACCTAATTCCATTAGAGATACTTAAAACTGAAGTGCTTAAGTCCAGGCATGTTAAGACTTGCGGGCTCAGTGAATCTGCTCCACACACCAGGGAATGGAGTGATCCTTCCCACTACTGCACTCTAGCATGTGAACTATTAAATATTTCTTTTCTTTCTTATTTCCCCCACCCTCTGCCATGCTACCTCTGAAACGTCTTAAAACTTTTTTCATTTACGAGGAAAATTAAATAAACAAATAAATAAACCCTGCAGAACTCAAAGATTTCTTATTAAAGTTCTGAACATATGCTACTTAGGAAAAAAAAAATCTAAGTGAAATTGGCTGATAAAGTAAGAATCCCACAAAGGGCTGTTCTTCCAATCATCCGGTATTTCTCCTGTAATTTCCTCAGAGATTGTGGAATGATTTTCCAGATGTCTCTGTTCCTTCCAGGTGGCGTGTTCAACATGATTTGGAACAAGGCCAATCTTATGCTTCTTCCTATGCAGGGGAGATGATACTGTGCAAGGTACATATATGTACATACTCCCACATTTTTGGAAACATGAATAGCATGTTTCTTGAAGTGTGCAAGTAAAGCAAAACTCAGAGGAAGGGTGTGATTTTTTTGTGCAGTTGACAAAATAGCCCTGTCTGAGAAAAACATTTTTTCTGATCAGTAAAAAGAAAATCAAGGGTAGTTTTTGCTATAGGAGCATTTTCAAGAGGTCAGTAGGTGGTACAACTTCCTACTGCTCTTTAATTTGACTCACAGAAATCCTGTTTAGCCTCAAAGCTACTTTGGTTCCCTCCCAAATTCCCTCCTTGCTCACCTGATGAACATAGGCTTGGAACTAGAGCTGCAGGTAGTGGGGCTTCTTCTGGGGCAAGACAGTGATGGCAAATGAAAATAGCAATGGTAAATTTGGGTCAGTATACTGGATCAGGCCAAAAACCTCTGTCAGCTGCAAAAGAACAGACAGCCTGTGATGATTCCTCAGTGGTCAAGTCTGTTCTGCTTTTCACTCTTTTTCACCCTTCAAATATAACTTCTTCACTGTAAAGGAGAACCATCTTTATTTTTGGTTCTGGCTCACAGCTCTGCTCTGCATTATCATAGAGATTAAGCAGATCAGTACTATCAGTGGCCCCTGACCCCCTGGGATGGATGGATGGATACAGCAGCGTAAATGCTACTGGTGGATTTTAATAGTTGTGATTTTTAAATGACAAGGAGGATTCTTGCTGGGAGGACAGACAGAGCTGGACTTTGGCTGTGCCAGAGAGAGCTGAGCACTGCCCTTGAACGGGGTTTTGGTTTTGCCTCCTCCCAGCATGGCTGTCAGCAGGAGCAGTAATAACCTATTGGGTTTTAAGATGAAAGAAGAAGAGAAGGCATTTCACTGCTCCATATTGGCTTTTGTGATATATTTAAACACCTCCAGCATGCCAGCATCACAAGCTAAGCACAAGTGATGGACCTTGGGTCCACATTGCTTCAGCTCTACAGTTTACTGCTGCAATTCCCTCAGCACAGACTCTATGTACATGTTTTTGCCATTTTCACTCATGTTTTTTCAATTGAAGTCCAGCCTTCTAATGGACAAGTTTTTCCAGCAAAGTGCCCAAATACTGTTGAAGACACACTTTGCTTTCTCCAGTTATAAGTGTGATTTTCAGAAAAACTTCCTAATCTTGTGTGGTAAAAAAGACCCTGCTCTAACTGAAAATTTCTATCACCAATGGAAAGCATAATACTCATTACTTTCTGTAATGCCCACCAGAAATGTTCTATAAGGCAGTGAGTCTGCTACCCTCTGTGAATATAGGTAATTGTTACAGAAAATCAGGAAAATTAGGAATGAGGCAAGTTCTAGAAATTTCAGAAATTTTTCCATTCACTGAATTGGGGTCAAGTTGCAAAATTTTTTGCTAAACTTTTCCTCTAAGAACAAAACTGAGGATCAAGAAAGAACTGTTTCTCAACTTAGACTCATGAGACTTTCCCTCTCCATAACTGTGTGAACACTAGAATGTTGTGCTACAGTATTAACTTTTTACATATTTTGGCCTCTTAATGATAACCTTTTCTTCCCTACTTCCCTGAAGCTTTGTTTGCATTTCACACATTTCTAGCACATTTCTGGTGCAATAGTCTAAGCTTCTTTCAATAACCCAAGTCAATTCAAACATGCATATATATATATACATACAATATATGTGTGTATGTATATATATATATTTATCTCTCTATATATTTCAGTACTGAAAGAAGAAATTGGCATAATTTCCACTTGGTATCTTTTGCACTGGGGAATATGATGAGAGCAACATTTTGCCTAGAACTGCTTTGGTTTGGACTACTAGGTTTTCCAACTGAGGATGTTTAAAAGTCAGATGTCTAAGGTTCCTTTGTTGTTATTTTGGATATATAAACATATCCTGAGGGCAATTAATATGTTCTTTTCCTAAACATTTATCTTTGGCTGCAGTGAAATGACCTCTGGAGATGCCTGCTCTTCTGTATTTACTATAAGAAAAGCCTGGCATGACTATCCCCAATTAGACATCTGGCTTTTAGGACATCGGGAAAGATAAATCTTGCCCCAACTGGATTGGCAGAAGATTCCCTCAAATC
>JAYRBT010000093.1:64261725-64300706 GCA_036023395.1 Myiotriccus ornatus
CTAAAAAATCCAATGCGCAGGCTGGAAGGTGTAAAGACCTTCCCCGGCTCTTCGTTCGCGAAGGCGGGCCATTATTTTACTTTGACAATATCTCTTGGACTTGAAATGGGAAATAATTCAGAGAAGTCTGAAGGCCTGTTATACGTAGCAGGCTAGCTTAGGTTGTCACACCACTCTCTTTTGGGCTTAAAATGCATGAATTATTGAGGTCTGATACTGAGTCTCCAAGGCAAAGGTTGCTTTCTCTGAAAGGCTCAAGCCTTTTAAAGGTTCACTTGTAGCTACTTGTAATGTTCATCACCCGCTGTACTGGAAGACCAAAGCTTTGAATTCAGGTCTTAAAATAAAAATAAAAAAAAATCAAGGACTGGATTCAGACTGTACATGTTTTGTGGCTGATCTGAGGTTGGTCACCCCGCTATGACTAACCATGTGAATTGAGGGCTGAAAAAAAGCTGTCATACTGCAAGTCCAGAGCTTTCTAATTCCTTAAAGAAACTTGGTCTGTAACAATAAAGTTTTCCTCATATTTTTGTTCTTTAATATCTACTCAGCTGGTATAAAGGAACATAGCTCTCTTAACCTCAGCTGAGCTGTAGCAATTTACCACATCTGAGAATACGACTCATTTCACCTCTCCATTCACTGATACTGATGGCATCACCTCTTGAGAGGAGAAAAAGGCAGATTTAGTTCCCATCACCAATTCATTCCTTACTTTCACTGCTAAGGCAACTAACAATTACTGCTGATCACACACACATACTCAGAGAGATTTGCAGAGAATTGCTGCAGTTCTCCTGCAAATGAAAATCCTCTAGCTTTCATAAAAATCAGAGATCAAACTGTTCCTACGCCTTGTCCTTTCCTCCAGCATTTAAGGCCTGGAAAGCTTGCTGCTTGTGTTGTAATCTTACCCAGCGACAGGATATGTGACTGCGTTGCTTATTCCTCCCCTGTGTAATGTAGACCTCCATGCCTCACATGAGCCAGAGCCTTGTATGAGTTATATGGCTATTATGTTATAAGTAGGACTGATGTATTACAGAACGCTGCCATAGATCCTATTAATGGTACTGGGGCTCCATTTTTTTCTCCCTGTAGTAAATTCTGCAATTTTTTGGAAATGGGCAGCTTCACTGGGATGCAAAGATCCAGCACCTGGGAGTGGCTTAGGCAGACTTCAGGGCTGGCAGGGTTAGGTGGTACTCACCTGAGCACCTCACTTCTTCACAGTGGCAGGATCTGTGTTGACACAGTGACCAGCCCCAGCTGAAAAACCGAAATCCAAGAGGTTCTTCCATTCCCTCACACATCGGTCCATTGCCTGAACTACTTTTACCATAATAACATTTTCCCTTGTTCTGAATTTACCGTTACCTCAGCCTCTCAGTACAATTCATTCTTTTCTGCCCATTGACAGATTTGTGGTATCTGCCCTTTTCCTAACACTCTCCCGCCCAGGAGCAAGACGCAGTGTGATATTCACATACAGTGGCTTTTTTATATAGAGTGATTTCAATGAAAGAACCATTTTTCAGGCTCAAACATCTCTGATCCTCAGTAGATATGCAAATTTCTGAGCTGCCTTCTCATTCTGCTCTCAGTTCTTTATAACTGGAAGAAACATGAAGCCCAGGGTACCCACAGGTAGGGACTTCTGTATATGGATATGACTTAGGCTGCTCTCTTCTTTTTAATAATCAGGACAACACAAATCCTTTCTTTCCATGACATTTTCATATTCTTGGAACTGTTCTCATATGAAGTTTGGAGTCTTCTTGAGTTTACAGCTTAATACTGGATATAAATTGGAGAGAAGTTTGCAGATATGAAAGTTAGTTGGATGGGCTTTTTCTCCTTTCCCAAATTTTGAAATGGGTACAAGGGTTTATTGTCTCTATCTATCAGCTAAACCAAAACAAATCCTAGACACAGGCACTGTGTTGTGTCTATACAGGTTGTTATGGGCCAGGCATCCTTTCCAGGAGGAAATTCTGTTTCATTCGCTCTGCTGTGGATGGAAAAGATTTTAGACATGTGAATAAAAGCTATACTGTGTCTCTTGTTCTGTGGGCCAGAAAATGGGCCTTGGCTGGTTTAATTTGCTGGAGTAGATATATGTTTTAAGATTGCATCATGTGGTAATGATAACAGGACAGCGAGACATGAAAGTTTAAAGATAACAGTATCTTCCTCAGTCCAGCTCTCTGTGACTCTCCTGTATCTTACAGTTCACTTTCTTATTTCTTTCCCCTATCTTCCCTCCTTCCCAAAACCCAGTTAACATGCACTATGTAGCTTCCTCCTGGATGCCTGGAAATGGTTTTGAAAAAGGCTGAGTTCTTTGCTTAGAGGAAATATGGGACTAGGATATAATCAGTGCTGCCTCCGCTCCAGCCTAACTAAACATTCAGCAGCACAGCAAGCAAGTGAACGAGTGGTTGTAAAACCATGATGCAATCCCTGCCTGTCACATCTGATTTAGGAAACAAAGTCAGATGGTCTTAAAAAAGAAAAAACTAAAATAAAATAAAATAGCATATCCAGTGCCTCTGTGTTGAAAATGAAACATTAACAATCAGAGGAGAGTACTGAAGCAGTGCAGCCTGCACATCCATCTCAGGCACAACAGACCAAATGGAAATCCATGTCTGATAGATACAAGAAGCCTAAATACCTCGATGTCAGTAAGATAGAGTCAGCCTGGTTATAGGGAGGGTAGTGAGGTACAGAACTGTGGTCATAAAACCAGTGTGTAGAGTGTTGATGAAGGCAGCTCTGGCCAGCAGTTGGGATCCAGGACTAGCTTAGCTGCGTGAGGCACAGGGATTAGGGAAGGCAGGTCTTCTTGAACACACACTGAATTTACTATTGCACAAATCAAGGTATTTTCTTTCTCCAGAATTCCAAAGTACTTCTTCTTGCTAATGAAATAAACTGTAACATGTGGGGAGGGTTCATTAAAGGGAGGAGAAGGAGAGGGAAATGAGATTGACAGTTATTTGCATTTATTTGTCTCAGATCTTCATATTTGACTTTTTTATTGACTCTATTGACTTTATTGAAATATTTTACTTTATTGACTAGTAGCTGGGTTAAAGCAGCACTCCACATCCACTGTGAGTGCTACAAATGTGGCCTGAATCAAAGATGGGCAAAGGAGCACTGGCTTGTCTATTTGTATCCACTTGCCCCACGTCCAGTAAAAGTCTCACAAAACCTGCTAACCTTGACTGACTGCCCTCATGATATTGAGAAGCTTCTGTCACTTTGGAGCAAAAGTTATAAGATTTTGGCAAAACTGTTCAGGAGAATATTCCCCAAGTTCAGGCTCAGCTTTTACTCTGAGTTCTCCTTAATCTGGATATGGTTTAATTTCTATCTGGTGCAGATTTTACATATGTTTAACCCTGAATACAAAGCCCTCCATTTAATAAAGGGAGGAAAAGAGGTATCTAACGGGGGAATTGACAGTTCTGTGTTTGTCCTGTTGGGTCCAGAAGTAAAAAATGAGTGGTGTAGTAAAGAGAGGGTAGAAAAGAAAGAGAGGAAATCACAGCCAACTTGTCAAACTAGACTATTTCTCCATCATTCTAAGATTTATTTTTTTCTCTCTTTATTACAAGGGACATGAAGATGAGGGCGGTGTCCTTTCTGAGTTGTACTCCTGTGGCTCCTGCTTGTGGAGCATCTCTGAACCCCTCACTGACGCAATCACACAAAGCTTCACGGCACCCTTGTGAGAGGAGTCAATATCATTAAGGGCAATTGCACCTTACGATACATTTTCTAAAGCCTCATCTATGTTACAATTAATCTCCAGTTCCAGTGCAGTATTTGGCCTTCCAAGGTACACATTTACTTTCCATAGCATGTAGTAACGATTTTCTGTCCCTGGTTCTGACTTTCCAGTGGTGAAATCTATACAGAGCCTTCTCTGGCTCATTTTACACCAGCCCATCATCTCAGACTCTCTCTGATATTTGTTGTCTGGTGGTGTTGCGGGTCATTAAGATAGATGCTTGTGGCTACCTCGGGACGGACGGATGTCAGTGTTGGGAAGATATGTTTCCTTATATATGGTTTGCTGCACTCAGTGGGATATTTCAAGGTGGGAAGGACTATCTGAATACAAAGTGGAATTGAGTTCGCAGACTGTCACAACTGTTGGGCTCCAAGGCGCCTAGAAAGAGCTCATTTTTCTTGTGAGAAGACAGGATCAGCTATGTCTGTGCGGTTATGGACAAAAGTTTGTCTAAGCTGCTCTTTTGGGTCTGTAGTCCTGCAGAGGCTGTGCCCTGTGTGAACAAAGGATTTCAGATTTTCATGGACTTTGCCATTTTACAGTGTGTGTTGTTGGCATGAATAAATTTCACTGTGTCAAAAATGTTACCACTCTTAGCAATTTTTTGAAGTAGTATCTAGAATTCTGTAATAATGAGAGCTTTGTATACTTATTTTTACATTGAGTTTCGAAGCACCATAATCACTGGACCTCCCTCTCCCTCCACCTCTCAGCCCTTGGGGGAATGAATAAAAATGAACAGATAAGGCAAGACACAATGTAAACTCAAAGAATGGCATACCTGTCTATTAAAAAGCGTCTCAAGAATTTAAGGAACCTTTGTGCTTCTGTAAAGCTTGACTCCTGATTTTAAATATTTGGGATCAGGAATACTACTGTGGGAGACAGAAAGAAGAGCAGGGGCCAGTTTACCTGGTTGATGCACTGGGTATTACCCGGCCCAAACTGGAAGAAGACAAGCTGAACGAAGCATCAGATGACAGGAGAAGAATGCATCTGTCAGTTGATTAAGTGGGCACAGACTGGGGAGAGGACACAAGTGTTCTCCAGCTTTTGGCTAAGTTTGTGATTTGCCCATCTGGGGTCACATCTTCACCCTCTGAAAGAACATCCATAGCTTATTCCGAGATGCTGGGGAGCCCCTTGCCTGTGTCTGAGGGGATAATTGGGCTCTTAATTGCCTGCCATGACTGCATGAGAAAGGTGTATGGTAATAATAATGCAGTAAATGAGAACGCTGGCTATTTGAATATCACATCCTTTGTCAGCTTTATTTCACTTAATAATGTGACATGGCTTGGGGAGGGAAAGAATTATTAACCTTGCCATTTTTAAGCCCAAATTGCTGGGAGTTTTTCTGCTGAAATTCATGTCCTTAACTTTCTTTGATATTTAACAAATTCTTAGCTTTATCTCTATGGAAGCCTGCTTCAGGAGGGATCAGAGCTAAATATTTTTTGAGGGGAAGTAGGGAGAAGATAGAGCAAGACACGATTTGGGAATTGCGTGTAAAGCAGCCTGGCATTGATTAACGTCACTAAAAGAAAGTGGGAGGGGAAATGTACTGAAAATGAGTGAAAGAACGGTATTGTAATCTGCTTTATTGCATTCCCGAGATGCTTGACTTAACCTCATTGTCATAGCAAGATGATGTGTACCCTACGAGTGTATAAAAATATATGAACTCCTGGGACAATATAGTTCAATCTGCTCTGCTATTACCCATCATGCTCATCTGAGCACACTACAGCTATTAGATCTGTTTGTGAAACAGCTGAGCCCATGGATGGATCTCCTGCAACGGAGCTTGAATGTACAGTTGAGACAGGGTCTGAATGTACAATACATGGAAGGAGAAACAATGGAAATGAATGCACAATGGGGATGACTGCACAATGGGAGGTGCAAGAGGAATGAATCTGCTCCTACTGTGGATATGTAATGGTAAAATAGACAGATTGCCATCTATAATTCATGGTGTTTGCTTCCCCCTTCCCCTTGTCAGATAGCCCTCAATCAGTTTGACTTGCAGAAGCTATCCTTCACGACTGAAAGTTGTTAAAATGCTGTCGTGTTTAACCCCAGAGGTAGCTGCATTTAAAACACAGGAATCAAGCTATATATGTGGAGAAAACAGTGTCCTGTGCTCTTTCCTTTTCCAGAGGGACCAAATAAGAGCTACCCCTGAGTGAAGAACAGCAACACCAAAGCAGCTCACTGCAACCTGCATAGAAAGGCAAAGCAGAACAGCACCTAAGAAACCAAGATCCCTACTAAAATTATTTTAAAAGTTAAGAATATGTATACCAGAGTATATATACAAGAATATGTACGTTCTTATATGAAATTTCACATTAATATTCTTAAAGGGGTGCCATCACAACCTCGTAGGAATTAATTTTGAAGGCGACCTTAAGGCAACTATTTTGCTATACCCACTACTAGTACTGGTGCTTGGTTGTCAGTGGCACCATAAAGTAATTGAGTCATGTTCTTCTAATCCCACATTAGAATATATTTTTTTATACATGCAGGGTTTTTTCTAATAATGTAGTTTCAGAAAAGTACTGAAAAGTACTATGTTGTCACACATCTGCATCTTTGTACTTCTGTCTGTAAGTAAATTTCCTGTACTCAGCTTAAAAGAATTATAAAATGCTCAAAATGCTTTTTCTTGACTGTTCCTGCAATAACACTTTCCACCAAGAGAGGAAAAGGAGGTGAAAAAAAAAGGGCAAATAAAAAAAGCTTGTCTTGTTATTTCCTTCTCTGGGTAATTGCATTTTCCATACCTCCCCTTTCACAGGCATTTACAGTGAGTTCTGCCTTCCATTGCTTCTATTGATTTGTAGCTCTGCAGGGTGAAAGCCAGACCCTGGCAAAGCCAAAGGGATTTTTGACTTCATTCTTTAAGAACAAATCCACCGGTGTGCTGGATCAATGCAAAGAGTCAGAGCGCTGGCCTGTTAAACTGGATTTGTAACTGCTGCTCAGAGCTACAGCCACGCAAGCAGCCAAACTCTACAACTGAATTTAGCCTTTACTTTTTGGATGCCTTCTTAGTGGCTGGGACTGTGTGTTAGCAGCAACTGAAGACCTGGGACATCCCTTTGCACTTGCACATTTTGTTTATGCACTGGGAGTTGCCTGCTTGGTTTAGCCCTATGAGTATGGACCTGGTTCAGAGCTGCCCAAAGGGACTGTGGGATAACCTGCTCTGGGTAGAGTTGAGGAGCTGAAGCAGTGCTACCTACTGAGGTACAAGGCCATATTAAATCTCCCAAGCACAGATGCCCAACCTGGTATGCAGTGCTGTCTTTTTTATGACAAAAGATAGATACGACCTGAAAAAAAATGCCATAACTCTGAGCAGAACAGCCAGCAGAACTCCAGCAAGCAAATCCATGACAGAGGAGGGAATGGAGCATCATCTCTGAGAACACATCATGCTTAAGAGCTGAATAAGCTGTTGACCTTGGCCTGTTTGTTGGCTATATAATCAGATCAATTAGATACAATTGTTAATAGCGTAGCCTAATTACTTCCTAATTTCTTCAAGAATACCCCAAGCATAAGAATTCAATTAACTGCAACTATACAGAAAGTTTGAAGTCTGAGCTATTCTCCTATTGACATCATTTGGATGAAGAGAATGTGAGCACAGATGCTACATTTCTTAAAGAATCCAATTTTTAATTAATTTTTGCTTATAAGCTAATGAATAAGTTCCTCTTGTAAATTCTCTGAAAATTTCTTTCCTTCTCCAAAAGAAAGAATGCTAAGTTTCAGAAGAATAAGCTGCTGTTTGCTTGTAAAACAATGAGACAGGATGGCAGCTTTCACTGTAAAGCAGAAAATTTTAAATTACCAAATCAAGGCTATATTCCTGCTTTTATTAGACTTCTTTATGCTGTATGCCCTCACCCAAAAAGAAAAATATAAAGTGGTCAGATGTTTCTAGAAAATACTTGGCATTGAGAATACAGGGATGTTTTAGATATTGCTGTGTGAGCACTGCACAGCATTGAGCCCTTTTCTGCTTCCAGAGAGGTGTCAGGGGGTACGCAAGAAACTGGGAGGGGACACAGCTGGGACAGCTGATCCCAGCTGACCCAAGGGGATATTCAGTACCATATGATCTCATGCTCAGCTTATAAAGCTGAGGGAAGAAGAAGGAAGGGGGCACATTTAGGGGGTTGATACTTTTCTTCCCAGGTCACCATTACATGTGATGGAGCCCTGCTTTTGGGGAGATGACTGAACACCTGTCTGTCCATGAGAGTGCTGGATGAATTCCTTGTTTTGCTTTGCTTCTGTGTGCAGCTTTTGCTTTACTTATTAAACTGTCTTTATTTCAACCCATGAGTTTTCTCACTTTTACTCTTCTGATTCTCTCCTCCATCCCACTGGCAGGGAGTGAGTGCGCAGCTGTATGGGAATGAGCTGCTGACTGGGGTTAAGCAACAACAACCCAGCAGGAAGTTGAACTACTTGAACATGCTGGAAAGGGAAGGCAAAACAACTTTAATGCAAAGAGAAGGCTCTGGGATCACAGGAGACATTACCATAGGTCATAAATAAAAACTAAACTCACAAAGAAAATCTACATAGCAGAGCTAGCTGTAAGCTTCCCAGGTTGGGCATTAGCTGTTCAATTGCAGCAGCATGAACGGCAGTGGGAAGTTGCAGAAAATCCCATTGAACAGCTAAAGGAATCACCAGGTGTTAGTCTGTCCTGAGCTCAGTGTTTCTACAGAGCTCAGCTTCCAGTGGTACCTGTAAACTCGGGTGTGTGGCCCACACGGGCTGCCCCTCTGCACTGCGGGCAGCAGTTCAGCTCTCGAGTGCCCTGTGCAGCGCTTTAAGCACGGCTGCACTGCATGACCCTGAGTTCCCCTCGGGCCTGTGAACAGACATGCTCCCCCTCTCCAGCATGCCAAGGGAGGCAAGGGGTAGGGTCTCATGTACCTGACTGTACTGAATTCCTGGAAAACACCCATGAACTCTGTGAATCCCACCGTGTGCTCTCGAGACTCAGATGGATCAAGACCTCTAACCTTACTATGTGTGGGGCATCAGCGCTGATCTGAAGGAGAGGTTGGACCGGAGACCTTTGGATTTCTCTTCTCACCAACAGTCCAGTGATTTCCCTATAACGTTTTGTTTGATACCTCCTTATCCTACAAAGAGGCAGCCAGATCCCTCTGGTTTGTGTCCACTAGCTGGCCATTCACTGTAATGCACTGACGTCCTCTGCGAGGGGAGCTGGGTCCTGTACTGAGTGTTGTGCTGCCACACCAAAGGTCCTCTTGGTTTCTCAGCAGAGCTTAGCACCTGGCTCGATGGAGCTTTATACCTGAAGGTTAACATCCATATTCATTGATTTTCTCCTCCTATTTTGCTAAAATTTGGCCATAATACTGTCAGCCTTTTTTTTTTCCTCTAGTGAGGAATGACAAAAGGACACTTTTCCTGTATGGAAAACTGTGAAATGTGTTTGCTTTTAAGCTTTGCTACAGAAAGAGAAACCCAACTGGCCTTTGAACCCTGACACAGAGGCAATTCTCACTGAAGATGGGTTGGTTTCTCCACTAGATTGCAAAAAAAGGAGGAGGCGAGGGCAAAGACAAGCATGTCAAAATGTGGTAATGAAAATGCTCACAGGAAATATGTTAGATCAGTAAATACACTCTAATGGCATTTGCACTTATTTAACATCTCTTTTACACATTCAGTATGGCTTAGGGGAGCCTTAGTATAAATGTGAATTGGGGTCACAGAAAGAGAAATAGATACAAGGAAATGGGCACAAACTCACAACGATGCTCTCAAGTGGGATGCATTGGCATAACTCCTAATGTATGGTAGGTAAAGTTTTTGCCATAGAGTATATTCCCATACACCAGAGAAGACATACAGATGCATGCAGTTTTCCTTAAAAATAGCAAGCTTTCACTGGGCCCCACTTCCCATTAAAGAGGACTTACATCCTATGAAAATTCATAAACTCTGCAGGCGTTTCCACGGCGATTTGACGGAGTAATCTCCCGTCATCTCAGCTTCTTGGTGACAATGACAAGAGGAAGATGGATTTATCAAATACACAGTGACATGTTTATGACCCTGTTTTGCATAAGCAGGAACCTGAGCCAAAGGCTGTGCAGCTTGAGATAGCAAGAGGGTTTTTATAAATATTGTGACAAGCAGAAGTGATATTTGGAAGAACATGAAAAAAAATCTTACAGTTTGGTGGTTTGTTTTTTTTTTTTTGCGACAGACTGCATTGTGGTGGGATGGGGGAAGAAAGCCTTTTCCCACTCTTCTCCACAGTTCAATTTCCCAAGAGCATGAAGGCTTAGCTCTCCCTCTCACCTTGAAAAGTTTTTCTGTTAACCCTTCTACTCCCTCTGTGCAGAACACCCTTCTAATGCAAGTGCTGTTAGGAAGGGAGCAGGGGGAAGTGGTCTCCATCTTTCAGTGATACAAAAATAACATGGAAAAGCCATAAGAACACAGATGGCAACAATAACTCTGTTTATAACCTGCACACAAACATGCCAGTCTAAGCTCCAGATGCATTGCAGCCTTCACCAGCATGGCTCTCAAGTGGCGAGCACCACTAGAGGGCCCACACACTATTTGAAGTGGTTTTGCCCTCCTCTTGCACACAAAACCTTACTGTTTATGATTATTACTGCAGCTCCTAACCAGTGGTCTCAGAGGGTACTGCACAGGGTGCTCTCTTAGGTGGCTTGAGTCTGCACAAAGTTTTTGTCTCTTTGAGGCAGGACCAGACCTACAGAGTTACGAGGCTCTAGAGCCCAGGTTAATCGAAGTCTTCTGCAGACACAAGGTCTTTGCCAACAAGCCCACCCATTTAGTGCCCTGGGCTAAACAGTGAGAGATGGGCATGGACTCCTCAAACTTAGAGTAGGATGAACTCTTTGGCTGCATGCCCCCCTCAGCAGCCCTGCCTGCATGAGAAATAGAGCTGTCAAGAGCTGGCGAGACAGCTCCAGCCCGAGGTGTCTCCACCAGAGGCCACGGGGAGTGCGCGGCGCACTGAGGGTTGCGCAGCTGTGCCATGCCCGGGAGGACACACAGCAGCGGCGGGGACAGGGGATGAGTGATGTTGCAGAGCCGAGGACTGAGCCCCACAGCTTTACGTTCACGAGTTCCACTGCAGGGGGTAATCCTGAGCACTGCCAGATACTCTTCTGGAGGCTGGCAGTGAGATAATAAAATGCTCGCGCTTTCTTTCAACTTCTCATAAAACCGGGAGGGCTGGTTGAAAGTGCAGTAAATGAATCACAGGGAGCTAAAGAAGAAAAATATGAGTAAGAAATGTGCTTGGATGTGTTTTTCCTCTCTGGATTCCATCATTTTTGTGATAATTTATACACCAAATTAAAGGATGAAGCTAAGAGAGCAACCATGTGGAAGGAAAGGTTGTGGGTACCCAGAGAGCTCATGTGCTAGACAAACTCAACCAAAACCTGCAATGTTCAATGTGAAATAGTCTTTAAGTTTGTTTTTCTCTCTACCTTATTCTCTTTTTTTTTTTTTTTTTCTTCCTGCAGATAAATATATTAATTAAATGACCCTTCTTTAGAATTACACAGAAAAGNNNNTTCAGGAACCTTTATTGAGCCGACCTGTAAAACTACAGCAAAATCAGCTTCTCTGTTGTTTCCCCTAAATGATTTTTCCATTGCATTTCACATCTTATCAGGGACTTGTTTGGGCTTGAAACTCTGAAGCTTTTTCTGTAGGTCAGTTCAATAAGGCACTCAAAGCTGCTTTTCTCTCCATTGATTGGGACGTTTGTATGGTTTAGCTTTTCTAGGGGGTTTTTTGAAAATAAAATAATAATCTGTGGGAGTTTTTTTTCCTCATATTTCTTTTATCTTTAAAGAAAAATAGACATTTTCTCATGTCCATCACAAAAATATTCCCTTTCTTAAAATTAACTCATCCTGTTTAATTGCCTGATCTTCCAGAAAGGACTCTAGCTTCTCCACTAACACTGCAGTGTTATAAAATCTGACTGATAGTCTTGGATTCAAACAGTTATTTTCACCAGACAAGAGATAGGAATGAAACAGCAGCTTCACCATCCCTTCTACCCCAGGATAAATTGTCTTTCTCTGTACTGACAACCTACAGCCTGTTGCACAAAAAAGTCCATTTGTTCTGACTTCTATTTTTGATGCCATCATATCTAAGGAGGAGAAGGACACAGGCTGAGATCCGATGGAATGGACAGTATGTGAAGATCTTGAGGTGGCCTGAATCAAATAATAGTCAGGGGACAGGCAGTACACTGGGAAATGAGGGCGACTCCACAGGTCTGCCTCATGGCCTGGGTAGTGGCGAGTGTTAAGAGAAGTTGTGTACCAACAAGAATGAAATCACCCTTCTCCTGTGCCCTTCCAGCCATCTAACTCCATGAATAACAGTCCACCACAAGGTCAGAGTTGAGCTCCACACTCTCACTTACCCTTGGTGCCATTTCTTTCCAATAGCTCTTTTTAATTTCCAGCTCTGTTCTTAGACAAGAAGCACCAGAGAGTGGTGTGGTTTTAGACAGCCCCTGGCAAATTCTCAAACAGCCTTCTTGGCCTACAGCAATGAACAGCAATGCCTGAAAACCCATGGAACCTCTGTCACTTCCACAGGGACTTGTCTGGGAGGGTAAAATTCAAGAGCCTCTTGGACAGCAGCACTACACACACACATAACAGCGCCTCCCCACAGCCTCTGTTCCAGCTTGAGGCAGCATTATCCCAGGTGGCCAGATTTGTAATTGCTATAGCTCTACAAAAAAGTCACCTTTCTTTTTGGGCTTTAGTAAAAATTTCCTATTTCCAGTTGACTGATTATATATTTTATCTTTTATATTATATTTCTTCTTGCCCCCCCCCCCCCGCCTTTCTCCCTTCACAGCAAACAGTTTCGTACAAACCTTCTAAGATTTCTGTGGGGAGCGGTAGGCAATAGAACTCTGTTGTCTAATGGGACTTCCACCGGCATTTGGCATCCTTCCTGGCATTTCACCCTTCATATTATAATTTATAGTGTAATGTAATTTTTTTCATATCACGCTATAACATAAATTATTGCCAGTTTGTCCTTAACACTCAAGGAGACAGTCTAGAGCTTTTTGAACCAGGAAAAAGAATGAGAGAAAGAAAGAGAGAGAGGGAGAAAAAGAGATGGAATGAGGGAAGGAGTGAAAGGAATGGAGGTAAGGGAGCAAAAAAAGGGATGGGAGGAAGACATGAAGAACGGAAGGAGGGAGGGAGGGAGGGAGGGAAGGAGGAAGGAAAATTATTTAAGGAAGAAAAAGCCCAAAAGTTAAACTGTTTTTTCTAAAGACAAACTTAGTAAATAAAATAAAGAGGAAAACTTTTTGTCCCAATAACTTATTAAAATGCTTTGCTTCAGCTCAGGATATGTCAGTGAGTCCTCAGCGGATCAGACAGGAGAGAGTGTGAGAAAGAGATCACCAGCCTGAAAAATGATATATTTTAAAGTTTCCTTATCTTTCTCACTAGTACGTCCCTTAAATTATTAAAAGTGAAAGACATTTTAATATCATTTGGAGGCTGTTTGTTCGTTTTTGGCATCTCATTTCACCTGGAGAATAACATTATAGAAGACAGCTTTACTGTCTATTTACTTTATTACTGTGTGTTATTTCTATTATGGTCACAGTTAGAAGCCCCACTGGGTTAGGTGCTGTACAGGCACATCCCAAGGTATTGATCAGACCTTTCAGCTAAGGAGACTGCAGGGATGTGCTCATGTCCCCTCCTCTCCAAGCTGGCACCACTCCATAGGCAGAACCATGCCCTGCATGCAGCAATGCTGGCAGAAAACTGCTTCTGCGTTCTTCATGTGCATCACTTGAAGAAATCATCACACCCCACTGACAAAAATATGTCCTCCCTCCACTCACATATCCCCTGTCTTCCTTTGGAAGCTCCACCAAAGCAAACAGAGAGAGCAGCAGAGGTGCCCTTGTGTGGTCAAGCTGCAGACACTCTACGAGCAAATCCCGAAGATTGCCATGCTCTCCCATCAGTAACTGATCTCAGTGAAGGAAAAAGAACTGAAAATGGAAATAAAACAATTTTAAAAGTGCATGTGATTGAGGTTTGAAAGTATTAGGCCGGAAGGAACCATTTGACTGCTGCGTGTGGCTTCCTGTATCTGACAGACTGGTTGATCTGCCTGGACAGGCTCCCCGTCTAGGCTATAACACAGTTCACCAAAGTTGTCAGGGCTGCATGGCAAGGCACAAGCTGGTCCCAGCCTGGCTGTGCTGCAGGCAAGAGTGCTGCTGTGCGCCAGGTGGGCATGCTTGTGAGCTGGGACAGCTGGAGTTAAACACTGCAGCCAGCTCCTGCTGACAGCAGTCTGGGCCATTACATCAGCATTCAGTGCTGTACCACATCACACATCATTTTCCTACACACCCAGTACAGGGCGACATCGTGAGAGGAAAGGATTTTTGGAGGAATCATAGAATCATGGGATAGTTTGGGTTGGAAGATTAAACATCATCTCATTCCAACTCTCTGCCATAAGAAGGGTCACCTTCTACTATCCCAGGTTGCTCAGAGGCCCATCCAGCCTGGGCTTGAACACTTCTAGGGATAGGGTATCCACAGCTTCTCTGGGCAGTCTGTTCCAGTGCCTCACCACCCACACAGGGAAGAATTTCTTCTTAATGTCCAGTCTAAACCTGTCCCCTTTTAGTTTAAAGCCATCACCACTTGTCCTGTCTCTACATGCACTTGTAAAAAGCCTATTTCCAGTTCTCTTTTAGACCTTTTAGGTACCAGAAGGCACTGTAAGGTCATCCCAGAGCCTTCATTTCTCCTGGCTTAACAACCTTAACTCTCTCAGCCTGTCTCCATAGCAGAGGTGCTCCAACCCTCTGATCAGCTTTGTGGTCCTCCTCTGGACCTGTTTTAACAGGTCTTTCCTGTGCCGAGTGCCCCAGAGGTGGATGTAGCACTTCAGGTGAAGTCTCACAAGAGCGGAGGGGAAGAATCACCTCTCTCGACCTGCTGATCACACTGCTTTTAATGCACCCAAAAGTCAGTGCCTCCTTCACCTTTTTGAACAGCATTCATGAGGCATTAAGTGCTGGGAAAATAGTTGGGCTTTTGGATCAGGATTTTTGCTAGAGGCCAACTCCTCCCCTTTTTCCTTCCCTTTCGTCTCTTCCTTCCCCTCCTGGTTTTCAGCAGCTGAAGCACAGCAGAGAGAGCAAACCACCCAGAGCCTCCAGCCGCAATAATCACTTGGGCTTGTGTAGGATTTACACTCTGCAGTTGTGGGATTATACCTATAAACAGATCTGAGAAAAGAAAATAAAAAGAAAAAATACTTCTCCACCTCCTCATCCCTCTCCTTTCTCCATGCCCTGAGTTCTACACCTCCCTGGCCCAGCACCTGTGAATACCCATCTTTGCTGAAGTCTCAGTAATGATAACTCCTCTCTCCACCCTGTCCCTCTCCCACAGCCTTGCCCAGTTATTTTCTTCCTAATGGGCTGCTCCAAAATCTGTGCAACTTTTGCAAGGTCTGCTCTGTCAATTTCTCTGCAAATAAGAGGAGCAGTGTTAGAAAGGTACATCAAATTTGCTTTTCAGAGGAGGGAATATCGATACCTGCAAATGGATATCAGAGACAGTGAAGGTGTGGAAGGGCCCTGTCACATCAGCCGGAAGTTGCCTGGTGGAATAAGCCTAAATAGTGACTGTACTGCTGGAGGACTCTCTTCTTCCTGGAACTCCTGGGAATTCCTTACCATCTTATGTATGAAATCTGTCTCCCACTTTTTCCAAATGCAATTTTCCTGGACACATCTGGTCTTTAAGTTTTGTTTGTGGAAGATCCAAGCCTTTCCTCTGTTTCACAAAGAGGGAATGCAGGTCTTGTCCTCGTTCTGCTTAATCTAAGGATTTATCTGGGTTTCACTTTCTGCCTGACTGTAAATGAAGTTTGTCCATCCTAATCTTCTCTGGGGGCAGCTTGTGAGAACCACAGATGTTTTCTGAGCCTGTAGAGACTCTCGGAGGAAGGATTGCAAAGTGGAGTTGCTCTCTTGAGAGAGTCTATAGTGATAGACATACCTGTATTAATTACTCTACTGAAACAACACACATCTGAACTAATGCTCACTATGTGGACCCAAACTGCATTCTTGTACCTTCTTTCCTCTCCTTTTTTCCTTAATAATATTTTTTTCACTCACCAAGTCCATGTCCAGACTTGTTTCCTCTCTCTGCTCTGTCTTCACACCCTGGGCAGAAACTGACTTAGTATGTTTGCTTAGACATTTTTGTCGGCCAGCTGAGCAGAACCGCTGCACAATAGGCACACATGTCAGCCTCTCATGGACTTATCCCACTCCCCATGTTTTTGACATGATGAATTCAGTCAATTGGTAAATGGACAAATAGTGAAAGAAACTGCTTTCTCTCATAACCCTGCATGCCTGTGTCGTTGCCCTTTAATATTACATCATTACTGGCTGATGCAGCCTGTCAAGACATGGCCAGTGGGATGTAATGCCATGGTAGAGATGTGCAAAATATTTCATTCAAAGTTTACCTCTCTATTGGTACGCCTGTGTATGACTGAAAGAGGGAGAGGAAGAGAGATGTGAAACCCCAGCAATATAAATGGACAAGCGTGCTCTTCATTTTATCTTGGACTTCAATTTGCTTTGGTGCAAAGTTGCCTCTTTATCAGAAGAACCAGGTCCATTTTAAACCATGACACCAAGACTGGACATCCCCCAAGCTCATCCTGCCCCTGACATGCCAGTTCCTTGGTGTAAGAACTCCATGAGTTTTCTCTTTAAATACTATTATGGCTTGATCTAACAAGTTAGATGCGATCCAAGAGATTTGAGCCAGAAAACCAAGACAACTTGCTGTTCTTCAACTGAAGTCCTACCTCCTAAAAATAGAGAGAAAGAAAGGGAAGGAGGGAGAGAAGGAGAGAGGGAAGGAGAATGAGAGAAAGAAAGAGAGAAGGAGAGAAAGAGAAGGAAGGAAGGAAAGAGATGAAGGGAGGAGAGGGAGGGAGGGAGGAAGGAAAGAAGGAAGGAAGGAAGGAGGGAAGGAAGAAAGGAAGGAAAGTTGTTTATTTTCCTCCTAGTCTTTTTACTTAAGTATTTTCATGTTGATTGCTACCTGGGTTCGACTGGCCAGGTCTGGGCTTCCTGCCTCACTCTGACACTGAACAAAACTTTGAGCACTATATCAAACCTTTGCAATCTGCTTTCATAATTTCATTTGGTATTTGGAGATTTCTGCTAAATAGTCTTTTCCCATTTGAAACTCTGGTCTGTTGCTTCCATGACTGAGCAATGCACAGGAAATTAGAGAGGACAAACAGAAACAGGGGAGTCTGTGGAAGAGTGAAAAACCCAGCCCAAAACAACTTTACAAAGAAAAGATAAAATAACAGTGACAATGTGACAAAAAAAAAATTATCAATTCAGCTGTCCATGCTCAAAACATATCCATGATTGCTCATTGCCTACTCACTGTAGTCACCTCTAAATTAACCCCCAAATATCTGTTCGCATGGGGGCATACTCAGGAACAGCCAAAAACCCCACTGTTAACCCAAAGTGTAGTTGGACCATGGAACTCATTGCTGTAGGGAATCACAGATGGTAAAAGTTTTCATGGGTGCAAAAAATAACTAAAGAGACTCATGACTGGAAAAATCCACTCTGGGAAAGTAACTCCAAAGAAATCCTGAGCCTACATCACAGGGAAAGCAGATCAGTATGTCTTTCTCATTCTTACACTCGTAACTGCTTTTGGCTCCTGTGGAGAGATGGCACTGGGCTAGATAGACTGGCTTGATGCAGCTGTTCTTATTTCCCTGTGTTTATGTAGAACACATATTTTGAAACAAAACCATAATATTAGTAAAAGGACAGAGGAATGTGTTAGAAAGACATTTTAGCAATTGGTTAAGAGAGAAAAAAAAGTGAAAAAAAAATATTGGCAGAGGGCTGGCACTCTGCCCTACTACTGTGTTTCCCCTTCCCCTTGCTATCTTAGCCCTCATTTGGGAAAGAAGACACGTCAAATTAAAGATGAATAAAAACTCATTAAGAAACAACAGGCCTAGATGAAATTGCCACTGGGATTACACTGATGGGATGGTCTTCCCCCACCCTTATTTTTGTTCAAAGATTGCAAAACGTTTTTCTCTTCCAGGGCTCTTGCCTCTACCCTGGTCCTGGCTAACTCCACTCCTGCATGAAACCCAGGGTTTGAAGGGTCCATGTGGGGAGAGAGGAGGAGAGAGAGGGAATTGTTTGTTATGCTTCCTTTTGTTTTTAATTAACCTCCAGTGTTTTCTTTGCCTAGAGACCAAATCCTCTCACCCTGATTTTTTACACATGCCTGCATTCAGACTGCAGAAAAGATCAAGAGAGAGAAAAACCGAGAAAGTTAGAGGGGAAAAAAACCTTCTCCCTTAAAAGGAGAAGCTTTACTGCAATCTGTGGAAGTTCTACAGGCCAATCTTTTCTTATTGATCCTGGGATGAAGCAAGCCCAAGAGGAGAAAACACACTCACAGATAAAGAGTGAGCTACCAGATTTCTGCAGCTTGGGGTTCCTGCAGCAAACTCTCATTTCAGGGGCTTGCACAGGAACCTCTGGGTTGGGCTTTAAGACAGAGGCGTGAGACATGATCCTCCCTTTGCAAGGGTTTGCTTGCTCTTTAGCCCCCACACTTAGAGATGGTGATGGTTCAACAAATACCACCACCGAAACACCTGTGAACTTATTCAGCAGATCTAAAGTTATATGTCAAGCACATAAGAGCACCTTTGTCCATCTGTGCTCACATTCTGTGACAAGACAGCATGAGAAGATTCCTAGTAGGTTATGAGAGGTCTTAAGGTAGCAGGGGGGGATCAATATGTATTGCAGTGTAGTGGCCATGCAGAAATGGCACATTATTGCAAAAACTTAGGCTAGAAAAAGGGGAGCCACTGTTTCCATTGAACTGCCTGCATGGGAGTTCCTGGGATTATTAGAGACATGAAGCACAGTTGCAGTTTAGATTTCATGTTCCTTAATCTCCAAGAGTGAGCTGAGCTCTGCATTTCTAGTTGTGCACATGCCAATGGAGTTGCTTTCTGATATAGGGAAAAGCCCAAATGTTACTTCGTGGATGGACCAATTAGAGGTCAAGGAAAGCTATAAAATATCCAGCATGACACTTTAAGAGGAAGACAATCAGCATGACTGCCTTCTACTCTGACTGTGATTAGAGAAGAACGAGCGTTTTAGATATGAATGGTAACAGAAATATAGGTGGAGGGCAGGACAGGGAGACTTTTGCTAGGCAGATTAACACAGGCATAATCAAAAGCTGGGGGAATAATTTACATTTAAACCTTTGTTCCACACAAATTCAGATTGAAGATATCTACAGAAACTGAAGAACAGATTTCCATAACCCTCCATTATTTCTGTGAAGATGTCCAGCAAAAGCACAGCACCATGCTGCAGAGAGACTGGTCACTTCAGCACACTGAACCATTCGATGAGTTGTAGTGTTCTCATCTTTTTTAGTCTCTTTACATTGCCAGTAGTGCTGTTACATAAGGGAACACACCAAACAACAGCTTTCCTGTGAAAAGCGTTATCTTTCCAGGGGACAGACAGACCACTGAAAAGCTTTCTGACACTTTCAGTTGGGACTTTGGGCTAAATTCTCAGCTGATGTAAATTAGTGCAGCTCCAATGAGCTTCAAGTTGATGAAGCAGATTGAAACCACCTGGCAATAATCTTGGATAATCTGTAGGACGTGTTGGTGCGCAGGTTATGTTTATAAATAATAATGGTAATAACAGCAACGGTATAAATGGAATTTTCTATGGGGCCTCTGAAACACCACCAGCAAATCAAAAACATGAACAGTATAAAGACTTGAGCATGAGATTCCTGGTCTGTGAACCAGACTTGGGAACTCAATGCTTTGTGTATCTTCACTGAGTAAAAGATCATTCTGCTGCTGTTTTGAAAAGAGTGAAATAGTGAAGTAAGATAAATTATATGATACAATAAAAATAAAACTGTTTCAGATCTTGTGTAATTGAGCCTCTAACTCACCACATCTGTTACAACAAACTCAAGTCAGGGTGTCACATACGTAAAGTATCCCTCATGCATATATAACATACCGAATACCCAAAGAAAACAGTGCTGAAATACTTGGATTTTCATTTCCACAGAACTGGGTTTCTTCCCCTTGCCACAAAAGAGAAATCCAGTCCCCTTAATGATAGGAGGATCTTTACTGTGATGGAAAGACAACCACCACAGAACATGGCAATGCAATACAAGTGGCTTGTGGGTTATGGAAGCCTTAAATCTTGCAAGTTCCCAGTTTTATAATGCACTTATAAACTGTTCTTCCTATTCCACACTTAAGGACAATTCCATGCCATCCCAACTCTTTTGTTCTTTAGCTACTAAAGAAATCCTAAGAGCTTTAAGGGTCTTCAAAAAGCCTTAGGTCTGCTGTCTGTGAGAGGAGAGCCAGAACTACAGCAAAGGTTTGGCAGGAACCTGGAGAGGATCCCAGCTCAAGCAGCACAGTGCAAGATCACCTTTGGCTATGGTATTACTGACAGATACATTTTTCTCATTTTTAACCTGCCTCTCATGACAAAACGCCTCAGCCTCCCCAGACTACCAGTTTTATCTACACAGTTTCTTTCCTCACCATTACAAAGGATTTCTCTTAGTCAGAATCTTTCTCCATTCAATTTTCTGCCTCTTTCCAGTGGCAATAAGGAAGTGAATAGGTCTTCAGACAAGTAACAGAAACCCTGTTCTCTCATTAAAGATGTCTGTTGTAACACCCATTAAATGGCAGGTGCCACAAGATGCAGACATTGATACAGGGCAGCGAGTTATCCTGACAGGGACAAGGGGAAGGACATGTCCTCCCACTTCCCTTTTCCAAACTTTATCAGAGCCAGCCTTTGAAAATTCAATATTCGTTCTGAGCTCCCGCTTAATAAACTTGGCAAACATGACATTTTTAAAACAAAACAAAACCATGCTGTTCACTTTCCCTTTTCATTCTTAATTGGCCCATCTAAAAGCAATCAACTGAACATTTAGCTGTGTAGAAAGAACTGCAGGAGACCTCTCCTCCAAATGCCATTATTCAGGAGTGTGCAGGAGTGGGGATATGTTTATGGGGAGTGGGAGGCAGTCTGCAAATTCTCTCTCAACGGTGACAGAGAAAGAGGAGCGTAGCCAGGGCTGGGACTACGGGGGGATATAGGCATCACAGTGCCCCAGTGTTGGGGATTAGCTGTCTGGGGGAAATCACATCATGCTATGCCTGTGGCTTAAGCTCCCTTGATGGTGTCGGGGGAAATTAGACATTAAAGTACAGAATATATAAAAGGTACACTGAATAGGGAGCTGCCAAAACTTGCCAAAACAAAACCCTGCAGAGAAAGGGATCTCTCAAACCCCATCTCTAAATAGGTCTAAGATACCACCCTTTGTAAGGGGATTGGCTTGCCAGGCTTAAGTGCATGAGCCCCTTCTTGCGTTACGCACCCACCCAAAGGAGGGTCCCCTCTCAAGCAGCTGCTCTGTGCAAGGAAAGGTAAATTCCAGGCTCTGAAGCAAGAGAGAATGAGGTGTGTGTGTAAAGCATGGCTGTCAGCCTGTCTTTCCCACAGCTGAAATGCAGACCTACCGAAGTACTTAATCTGTTTCACCTGTTAATGGGTTTGGGGGTATGAAATCCTGTCTCGGCTGCTTGGGGTGTGTTATGAAAGACATCAGGTGTAGATCAAGCTAACTTTGCACAGCAGGTAATACAATTTCTAGAAATACACACACAAGTGTGTCTGGGGCAGGAATCAGGTTTCAACAGTGGAGCCATACAGAACGTATAATTATATTTTGCATTTTTAATAGACCTATTAGCATAATAATGCATTAGTCTAATAGAATATTAATGTAATGCAGAAATATTAGCATATTACAGATCCTTATTCATTAATATATTAGACCCTTATTGTATTAGTGGCACAATCTACTAGAGAAAATGTTGCTTTGTGTCTGATATTGCAATCCCAGAAAAAATTGAGGTGGCAAATAAAGAGCCTCTCTGTGTCACAGGCATGCCTGAGTCTAGGTGTTAATGCAAGAGGTGAGAAAAAAATGCTTTTGCAGACAGAAGGACCTGTTACTTGAGTAGTTTTCCCACTTTCTCTGAATTCAACCTAAAAACTTTTAAAGCTGTTTCCATTAAAAAAAAAAAAAAAAAAGGCAGCACTCTAAATCCTAAACCCTTAAAAATCTCAGAGCATGAAAAAAGAGAGTCCATTTTCTGACATTTAGAAGTCCTCCTAAAATGTAGGGAACTGGGTTCAGATCATTGCTCTCTCACTGTTTCACATTCTGCGGAGTGCCTAATCTGAGCACCTGGTGGCCTCCCTGGCGAACAGCACCCCATTTCAGGGTGTCCCTGTGTCCAAAATGATTTGCTCAGCAGCTCATACCCAGATACCCCACAGAAGGGATGAGCAACCTGACTACCTGTTTATCTGGCGTTCTGACATTGGTCCCCTTCCTCTACCACCACCAGAAAAGACTGTCCTGATAAATACTTAATTGAAAACAGCAGTGTCCTGCGAAAAGACCTGACAAATCCTATTAAATTAAGGCCCCCAAAATTCCTCTGAATCTTTGTTAAGACAGAGTCAGACTGACATCAGCCCTGGAATCCCATCACTTATCTGCTCTCCCCATCCACCCCTTAACAGGGAGCGAGGCCTCTTTGAGCGTGTGTTGCTGTTCCTCCCTTTGTGCTGGGGAAACGGACTCCGGGGCACTTTTAAGGCAGGACCCTCAGAAAGTCAAACCAGAAAGTTCAAATCAGGATTGCTTTCTCTGATAGGGACTCATCTCCCCCATGAATGGGGCTGTACAATGCAGTTGCCTTCTCAAGCTGCATATCAGGCTGCATGACCCCAATGTCCTTATGGCAACTGAATAAACATTCCCTATAAGCTACGGAAAACAAATATCATCTAGCAGCTTAATCCCATGTCTCTCATTCACAGACAGACTGACAAACAGGACTAATTCCTCTTATTAATACTTTGAGTATAGGCAGCAGCACTGACCAAGATGACTCATAGGTTAGATTACGTGCTTTCAGCAGAACAGGGAAATGTGTAAAATAGAAAAATGAGGAATTTCAGTAGGGATGCAGAGTTTTGAAGTGTGTCATTTCTTTTCTTCTTCTTTTGAGGAAATGCAGTACAGTCCTTTCTAGAAGCAGATATTCTCCAAGCTCCAGGTAACCCTCCCAAGTAAGGACAACAAAGAGAAGGTGAAAATCATAATGCTTACACTCTAGAAAGCAATTGCTTCAACCTGGCCTCTCTGTGGCATAAGGATTGTTTGAAACTCCTTCTAAGGAGCTCAGCAAAGTAAGAATTTTGCTTTTAAAAATAATATACTAGATCCCCAATAAAAAAAGCTGTTGAATTGAACTGACGGTAGTGCAATTTTTTCTTAGTCTGACATTAGAGCCAAGGGGCTATTTTCCTTCATTTTTGTTTTTCTTTTTTTGCTTTTTTTTTCCCTTGATGCATTTAAACAGCAGCTTTCCTCTTCTCCTTGTGATCATGTTAAATGTTTAATTGCTCTTTGCATTTGCTGACGGCACAACATAAGCCCCTGCAGTAAAAGAGATTTGTGCTAAAACTCAAGTGCTTAAGAAATAAGGGAAGGGGTTATATTTTGGGTCAGTTCAATTATCTCTATTTTTTTGGAATTATATATTAATTTTAATATAAGCTGCAGCACAGAAGTGCAATTAGCATTCAGACAATGTGAGAAAGTCTTGCCTGAAGTTAACTGATGTGTACAATTCATGCAGGGGATTCAGGGAGGTTAGGCAGTGCAGATCACTGCCATAACACAGCTAAGCCAGGTCCTCAGATGGTGTAAATCAGCACCGTCAGTGAAGCTGTTCTGATTTACACCGCATAATTATGTCCCCCCCGAGCTACAGGCTGAAGATGACAGCATTGGGAACATCACTGGAATATAGACTTTTTATAAATTCCAAATTACATTAAAGCCACCCTGTTAGATTGAAAGCAAACCTTTTATTAGTAGGTATCAGACATTCAGAACCAATCTCAGAGCCTCCAAAGAAAGCCTGATTTAAGTAACAAGGAGAAAGCCTTGCCCCCACTTTCACATCAGTCCAAGGCAGATGCTTTTACACCCCATTTTAGGTTAAACAACTGCACTCTCTCCCTGGCATAAAAGGGATGCTGGGCACAGAAGAGCCAAACTACTCTCTATTGGGATCCATCTCCTTCCAAATTAATGCTTCAGGCTGAAATATGTAGATATTTATCCTCCTACCATGTCTGGCTCCTCACATCTAAATCTGCTGTAACCCCTTCTCAGGGCTGACCTGAGTGAGTGAGTGGATGTGTGGGGTTTGGTTGCCAGCTGGGGTGAAATCACAACACTGAGGGTGGTGAACAACAACCCAAGCAGACAAACTCCCTGTATTTCTAGCCTCAAAACTCTCAACCAGTTCAAGCTGGGAGGTTCGCTCAGCAGTCTTGCAAAAGACTCTTTTCTGTCAGAATCTGTCTAAATTCAAAGAATTAATGAGCTCATATTCTGCAACAGGCTGGGAAAGAAAATGACCTAGAGAGACCCTCGATAGGACCCTTTATGCTGCTTTGTTACTGTCCTTTGTTCAGCCCCCCAGCAGACTGGGGCTCTGCTGCTTGGTGAAGAGGGGGCCCAGCTGAACCTGAAATGCAGTCAATGCATAACAGCTTCAACCAATCCATCTAATTTACTGCCTGCATTTCTTCTGGGTTTGGTTTTCCCATAATTTTTTCATATTCCTCTCACCGTGAAGAAAAGACACTCATTAATTAAAAAAAAAAAAAAAAAAAAAAAAGAAAGAATACATAAAAGATAACAGGATGGGTTTTTGTTTTGTTTTGTCTTTTTTTGTTGTTTGGGGTTTTTGTTTTGTTTTGGTTTTGTTTTCCCTGGATTCACCCTACTTTTTTCCTTCCTGGAAGTTGTTTTGGGAATCTTCTTATTTAACAAAACAAGGCCGGCTCCTCAGCACAAAAGCTGAGAGTTTCACAGGGTCCAAGACTGCTTCCATCTACGGAATTACTTTTTAACACATTCTGAGTAAAAATTATCCCCTCTGAGCCAAATGCAAATTGACAGCCAAACACGAAACAATCACATTTTGTTAATGCATTTACAGAGGTGCAAATGCCTAATCCAACACTAGTTTACTCCAGCAACACAGCGGTGTTGTTGGGCTGCCTGGTTCTTTTTAAGAGATTTTGGGAGGGAGACTCTTGTTACTGTTTAAGGGAGAAGACGGGAATCCTGGAAATCCCTGGGGCTATGCTGTTGCTCACCAACATCTCAAGGCTGTTTCGCTTGTTTATAGTTCAGAATGCAGCTTTTGTGTCAAAAACTGAAGCCTTTAACATTTTCAAAGCCTGTCTTCCTCTCAGTTGTGGTGCACATGCTGATGGAGCAAAACAAGGGCTCCCAGAGTTCAGTAGCTCTCATAATTGGACCTAAACTGATTTCAATCTAAGGTCAATTCAAAGAGGAAGCTTCAGGTGCCATTCAGAAACGACAGGAGAGCCCGATATAAGCCCTGATATTGCAGGAATAATGTAGCACTGATCAGCTGGAAATCATTGCTGGAAAGTTGCTGTTGGGATTGTCTTGCTTGAGCATAAGCTATGGATCTAGATTATTTAGACTGATACAGGTAAGGAGGTGAAATTCCATCCTTGTCACTCAGTGATCTAATTTAACCTGATTTTCTTCTATTTAATTTTCTGTGCATTACTACAAAGGTGTCTGTAACCTCATTACCTAAGCATGGGAAATGTGAAATTAGACTAATAGGTAATAGAGATAAATAGTAACACCATTCAGCAGCTGTGTATTTCCCCTTACCTACTCTTCTACTTATGCATGAGTCTTTCAGTTTTCAGTGCTGTTGAAAAGGGAAACATTCAAGGCTTAATATTTGTCTGCATTTTTTTTTTTTAAGTGGTCGATACAAACACTGACACACACACACTCACAGCTCTGCAGCAATCTCAGTCCTCTTGAAAATGGTTCACTGAGCGCCTCTGAAACATCAGTGTGAAGGCACTAGATCACATGAGACACTCGAAAACTGTGCCCAGTGTCGAAAATTCACCTTCCTTATTGTGTGTGCCTTGTCCTCCATGTAGAAAAGTCACCACCTCATCCACCTGACCTTTAAAAAATAACTGGCTCCCAGTGCAGTTTCAAAACATGTAGACATGGGGTGCTCTGTTATTTTTCAGGATAAAAAGCAGGGCTAGAAATCCAGAGGGAAGTTACATGACATGGCCCTTTTGCAAACTAGCAGGTGCTTTGGGTGACATCAGTCGGGGTTACAGTGGTGGAGCTGGGCATGGTGCTACCTCTGAAGCCAAAGAACAAATTCCCACCTTCCACTTCATCTACCCTAAAGGAAGGAAAGGCTCACAGGGATCTGCTGCCCACCCACTGTCCCAAGGACTCGGGGGCTGAGTTAATCCCATCACACTAACAGAACATAACAATGTGTTGGGAGTACTTACCACATTCCTTGAAATTGAAGAAAGTTGCCATGGTTATTAGTAGCTCCTAATGATATTTGCATAGATTAACAGACTTTAATGCAATCATGAATGCTACAATCCCGGAGAAAATAATGAAGAAATCCATTATGAGGTAATAAAATAACTAAGTCAATACAGTAATAATTTGATCCCATATTAGTAATAATTTCATCTCCTGCTGCAAGGCAATTTTAATGCACATACCATTTCTGGACAGTTTTATAAATATCACCTTTGTTTGAGATAATTAATTAGCAAAATCAAAAAATATATTGCTGGTATTTTGTACGATAAATTAGTCATTAGGTTTAAACTGGCAGGCTGTAATAAAACTTATTAAGATAAATATGCTGGGATTCTTAACACTTCAGAGAAGCTGTTCTCCTCTGTCTTAAGGCTCTTCTAGTGCAGAGCTATCATCGCTGCTGGATGGATTCTGTGTATGTTAAAACCCAATTATGAAAATCATGTTTATAACCCTGACTTGCTTAGCAATAGTAGCGGAATGCATTAGCCCATATGTGCCCAGTAGACGAGGCTGAGGTGAGGGTGAGTTGCTGAGGGCCCTGTTATCTCACTTGCCATCGTCAGTCAGAGCCCAGAGCCTCCTGCAAGACTAAACCAAAGTAACTTCCCTTTAGAGGACCTCAGGTCCAGGTCATTCTGCTGATTGAGGGGAGCATTTTGCAGTCAGAGCCAGGGGAGAGGTGGGGTGCTTACCAATTCTAGTTTTCTACACCTGCTCTAATTTTGTGTCTACTGAATTATTTTGTGCCTTCCGGAAGCGTTTGGAAATCACAACAGACCCCCGCAACATCTGTGACAAAGTGGCCATTGGGGTCAAAAGATACTACATTTGACAGTGACCACCACTTCCAGCACTCTGAAATGTTCCCTCTGTGTGTCTGGAGCTCTGAGAAAGGCTTTGCTGTGTGTTTGGGGAGCTGTCCCAGCCAGATGGCACAGGCTGGCTGAGGCTGTCAGTACTGGATGGGGACCAGCTTCTTGCAAGGAGCACAAATCTCGCCATCTAATGAGCTGATCTTGTCTCCCCTGGAAGACAGTGCTGTGTGGCCAAAGCAAGGATAGCCATTCTGGGCTTCTGACACCACTGTCCAGGAATAGGGGCATTAAATCATTAGATCGCCTTTTCAAAGGGCATCGTTTGGGTCTTGCTTAAACCCCTGAGCCAGTTTACTGTCAGCTTCTCAAGGCATTACAATCTTCCACTTCAGCCAAACTCTGCCCTCTCCCCACAGTTCTGCATCTAGCAAGGTTTCCAAATCCATGTCACTTTGAATTTGGAATGGTAGCAAGTGACACAAATTGATGATACATCAAACTCTAGGTCTATGTGTGGGCCAATTCTCAATGCAAAATAGGAATGTCCCCAAAAACCTCATTCTCATTTATAAAATACTTACAAGAGTTCAACATTGAGCTGGGAGTAGGCCACAAGTGTTGTTGGAATCTACTATTAAGCCAACATTGTAGTAAATAAATAGCCAAAAGAAAGAGAAAGTTGCAAAAATCATTTCTCCTCCTATTCGGAAAACCACATCTGTTATAATACCATAGGACAGCACAATACATTATAGAGCTAAGAAACTCACTCTACTGTAGAAACACTCCTAATACACCATGGGCATCACTCTTGAAATAAAATGATAGAATCAATACTTTGTCATACTTGTTTAGCTTCTTTGGGGAGAACAAATGTTTTCCCCCACCATGTAGCACTGCCTTTGCTTTGTGGATACTTCTTCATTGATGTACGAAGTGCTTTATGTACAAGTTTGATTTAGGAATCCCACAAGCTCTGAAGTGCTGGAGGCTGGAAGAGCAACTGGGGCAAAAATCATTTTACAAGCACTTTATTCTTAAATTTTATTTTTTTTTAATTTTTTTTAAGCATGCTTTTTTTAAAGTATGGACAGTGTTGGAGGAGGTTTTTGGACTACAAGGACCTTCAATAGACACAGAATGGCCATTATTATGTAATCATATCACATTCCAGTGCCAGCTGGCATGGTCCACCACATTCAGTTGGTGGGCTGTATGCCTTGCTTTTTAATGAGACCTTATTGGACTTGAATTTCCAGTGCTGATATTGGGTGTATTAATTGGAAAGATGTTAAAAAGTGCTGTGACATGAAGAGGACTGCAAGTCTAGGCAAGACCTCAGAGATTATTCAATTTGCTGTTGTTTGTGGACACATGTCAACACCGCTGCACTCTCTGTTCTATCATCTCAGATTTGGTATTTTGAATACACAACATTTGCTTTGACTGCTCAAATGGGAAGACAGGGTTTTTCAGGACCAGATTTTTGGGTGTAGGTTTCCTCAAAGTGGTCTGAGACTTCTAATTATCCATTGGAGCTATTCCTTTGGATAATCTCCATTGCACCTTCTCTGTGATGAACACACATAACCCAAGTTCTTCTCATTATCTGTGACCCACGAGTTATCTGGCACCTCCAAAATGATGTTTCAGTAATGGCTATTGAGTGGGTTCTCTGTTGGCTATTGTTCTTTTCTCCCCTGTATGCGCTGAGAAATGTAAACACAGGGTAAAATAGGACTGTTTTTATAACTACCAAAAGAAGCCACTGAACTACTTGGGAGAATTTTGTCTTATTGGTGGCACCATACTATCCCTCTCTCTAAGACCTCATGGCTACACAGGATGAAGTGACAAAACATTTAAGGATTAAGGGGTAGTCCTGTGAGGTCTACCCCATTTTGTTCAAGCTGGAAAAGCCCCTGTGTAATAGGTCATTTTGGGCTTAGCTGGATCATGGATGGTTTGAGGAGCCTTGCAGCCCAGTTCTGTTTACCACCAGGAATCCACAGCTTCACAGGCTTCCCTGCACTGCTAAATCAAACAGTTTCAGGGGTGAGGGCAGTGAGAAAAGGCCTTCAGCATCTCTTGTGGAAAAGTGACCATAGCGACAGGCATCTCACAACTGCCATTCCCACAATCGTTCCCCTTGTCAATACGATGACCTTTCAGAGGCAGAAGCTCCTTTTTATTACTCTGTGCACTGGGGTAAAGCAGGCCACGCTGTGTTATCTTCCCAATTTATCAACACTATTTACAGCAGGTCCATTCCACTGTCTGGCTTAACTCAGTGCCCAGAGACTCGGCATTGAGAGAGGAGGCTGCTGCTGAAGAGAAAGAAATGTCAATTCCAGCCTAGTCCCCTAAAGTGAAATAAAAGAAACAAAGTAAATAAGGAAAGGGAAGTAAATACTGTATCTCCAGGGTGATTGCCTCTAGCTAGTCCAATAGAGGCAAGTATGAAACCAATAGAAACACCATCTTATCCTCTTAGTTATCACCACACACAGAATGTCATCTCTTGGTGGCCTAAAGAGAAAGAGGTGTGCTGCATCCATCTTTAATGAATACAGCATATCTCTCACCTGGTTGTATTTTAGCAACCCCAAACTGCTGAAAATGGACATGGGAGAATTTGTTCTTCGTGTTTGCCCTGAATCATGAGGATGGATTAAAGTAGGTTTTGTTCTGCTTTGTTTTTTTAAGGATTACTTTGAGTAATTTTGTTTTCTTTCTGCTCTTCTGTTCTTTAAGGGTTCAGGTTTGCCATCAGTTCTCCAGAACTTGTGATCAAGATGTAATCTTTTACTTTTTAAATTAGAGAAAAACAGGCTGTTATATGCACAGATAGTTGTAAGGGCTGCAGGTATTTGGAAAACACTGAATATCATGAGACTCACTGTGAAGTCGCAAGAGTGGCAGTCTACCCTCCATCACACTAAAATCATTTGAGCCTTGGGCCTGCCTTTCTAGCAGGTTCAAATTCAACTCAGTGGCAAAACAGGCCATAACCTTCCCCTGTGGGGGAAGCATCCCCTGGTCTGTAGGGATGCTCAAGCCATGAGATGAAGGGAATGCTGCTCTGATACTTCACAAAATGTCTCAGCAGACAGCTCTTAACATCGTGTCCTCCTGTCATATGATCTGTACTGCCCCCTCCCCTCAACAAGGTTCATGCCAAGCCCATCCATACATTCTTCAAATGAGTTAATATATTTATTATATGTTTATCTCTCTTACTCCCCTACACCCTGGATTGATATCAGTCCTTGACAGATACACTAATTCAAGACTAAACAGGTAGTCATCAATATCTTGGATTTTATCTTCTATTATTTAGACCAGTATTGAACCATGACATGGATAGTCCACGGGGACTGTGATGAACAAAAGAATTTATTTGTTTCCCTACAGCTGAAATATGGCCCCCACAAACCCCACAGCTGTGATGTATCACAGTGTCTGGACAAACTCAGAAACCTAACTCAACCACCTCCTCACAGATTTACAAATCAATCAGAGCAAGATCAGGAGACCTGGTGGAGCCTGCTTTCTTAAATCATATTTGAAATGTGAAATTAAGAAAATAGCAAAAACAAAATGTGAAAGCAAAGACCTGTGTATAAAAGGCAGTTCAGACAGGTTCCACTGAAACAAAGGGTTCTGTTCAGCTATCCTATTATAATTACACTTCAGTCCTGCCTCTCTCTGATGACTGCCTACAAATTGGCCCTTGGCAGCCCTCCCTCTAAGCAGTCTCTTTAGTTTATTGCTCTCTTGGAGCTGGCATCCACACCTGTCTATGAGAAGCACCTAAACAGATGCCTAGCTGAGGCCCTAAAGAAACTGCTTGCACACACCTTCAAGTCAGAAGTTCATTCGAGACCCGGTAGACTTTGGCTATGAAGCTGATACAGCAGATGACAAGAAAAGAGGAAACCAAAGATACCAAGACCACATTCCTGCTGATCCTTCTAAGTACTTCATCAGGGAATAAGGGATCCAGGTCAGGATAATGTGTTAAGTTCCTTAACACGGCACTGGGCTTGCTCACAGCATGGCTATTGACCACCTCAGGTTCCTCATAGCTGGAGCAACAAGCCCTCAGTGCATCCAAGAACAAAAAAGAATGAGTTTAACAGGATTGTTTCTTAGTAGCTGCCTTCTAAGAGTCTTGTGGTCATTTGGGTACTGCCAATGTTGTGAGATGCCTTTAACACTCCCATCTGATTGGCAGTGAAGTGTGACACCACTAGCACTGAACTTTCTGCAGCGTCTGTTAGAGATAAGGGGGGGGGGAAGAAACTTGAATAATTTATATAGTTAGTTTAATTTAAATAATTTATATGCTAAGCATTGCAAACAGAGCTGAAGTTGATAATGAGTCCAAGAAGCACATTTTGAACTCAGTTGCAGACTCTACTGCATTGTAATTCTTGCAGGATACAGGATTTCCTAGCAGTATAAAGGCCTAGAAGTGTAAACAGGGTAGTTGCTTGAAGAAGAGTCTGTACAGATTCCTTTGTTGCCAATTACCACCAGATCATCTTATGTTCTCTACAGTTTGTTCAGTTTGAATCTCCTAAAACTATCAAAAGCTGCATGTGTTTTCCCAAGCCGCAGAGAGAAGACTGGCTCCATTGTTTGACAAATAACAGTGTGTAACTGGTGTAATATGTAATCAGGAATCAATTAAAGAGGTATCAACAGGAAAGGAAAGATAAGGGAAAACCAGAAGAAAATCAATGAACAACATAAGGGAACTGATCATGCAAAGGGTCTTCCTTAAGCCACTGGGTCCTCTCAGAGGAATCTTTGCTGCATGTTGCATAGGCTTTGTCTTATCTTCTTCAGCTTTTTTTTGGCTGTTTTACAAGAGGAAACCCTTCTTTTAGCAATGAAGTAAAAGAAATATATCCAAAACTCCCACTTCCCAGGTTCATTGAGTGGCCACTGCCTTTTATACTTAGAATGCAAGTGAGATACATCTGAGAGGTTGCTTAGAGCTAAAGAAAATTGATGCTAAACTTTGTGAATTCTTGCATGAATTCACAGGGAATATCTCCAGGAACACTTTAGAAGATGTACATATCCTCCTCAGGGATGCAAGCATCAAAGAGATCACTAGCACATACCTCATGAAAAATGATTTCCCACAAATCCTTACACAGTTTAAGAGCCATCTTTGTCATAGCAGACCATCTATTTGCTACTGGTTTCTTTTATCAAGATTTTTTTTTCCCTGCTTAAATTTCTAATATCCTTAAAAACATACTTACTAGTTTCAAAGAAGCGCTAGAACACCAGTAATGAATCCATATTACCAACTCCAGCAATTGCTTTGTGTGTCGGGATATTTTGTGTTAATCCACGACTCCTCCCAGAGTTCTGCTGTTTTGTGTACAAATCACAGGTTTTAGTTAAAAAATAAATACCTTTCCAGACATGAATTGATGTGAACAAAAAAAAGCCTGAAAATATGAACCAGGTCCTGAGCCCTGGAGACTTGAAAACTACAAGAGAAGTGAAAAGAAGCTGCAAATGTAACTATTAGAAAAAAAGAAAAAGAAAAAAAAAAAGGAAAAAAAAAGAAAAAGAGTCCTGATGTTTTTAGTGGGTCTTATTCACCACATTTGAGCATTTGTATGCTGGCACAGTAGTGAAACCATGAAACACTTTGGAGCTTTTTCTTGTAGAATGCCAAGATTTGTGTCATTTCCTCTTGTCAGTTGTACAGCAGTTAGGGAATTCACTTGCCCAGTGAAAACAGCACTGACGGTGCAGCAAAGAACTAGTTCCAGGGACTTTTCAGGATACCAAGTGTGTCAAAGACAAAAGGTTAATGTGAGGAAGTCCAGAGAACACCATCTTCCTCTGACTGCCAAGGAAGACAAATGGAGTCCAGGCTCTCTCTGAGCCCCACAGGTAGGTTTGGGAAAGATCATACATGTAGAGAAGATGTGGCTGTGGTAATAACTCCCTCCAGTGAAGGACCTAACTACATTCCTAAAAGTAGGAAAGGCTTTGGGAATCTGGGCTCATCATCTCTGGGATCAGGTTTTACCAGCTGCTAAGATGTGCACCATCTTGTATCTCAGCCAACGCCAAAATGAAGATTGTGTATTCAGACAGGAGCTCTTGCACTCCTCACCTAAACTTTCTGAATGCTCTACCCTTTGCTTGGAAAATCATTTACTTCAGAATCTGAAGCAGTGATTCCACTGCTGTCTGCCGCTGACTTTTAGGATCCCCCATTTCATAGGAATAGGAAGACAGAAGTTCTAGTTCAGAAAAGCCAGAATTTTTGTTTTCTAAATGAAATGTGGGATATGTGTCAAAGAAACCAGCCCTTTACTAACCACCAACAAAAGCAGCAAAATGTAGCTGGCTCCCATCTCTTTGTTCTAGTAGTTTATGTTATGAATTAAAAATAACTCCAACACCACCTGATGCTGAACTAGATGAACTCCAGAGATTGCCTCCAACCCCAACTATTCTGTAGTAAAGTGACCCCAGCTGAACTACTTTTAGGAACCAAGCCGTGGAGGGGAGACAAAGAACTAGCCATGCTACGTAAGTTTCATAGCATTTCAGCTTATAAAGGTTGCTAGAAATAAAACTGAGATAATTTCATCTCCAATTTGTCAGCAAGTGTTCTCAAGACAAGGAATTTGGATTTACACTACTGATCTGATCTCCTTCTAGCCAAGGCTGAGATAAAGCAAAGGACTGTACACTTGTCTACTTCAGCATTAAACATTTTCAGTTTGGTTGATGTCTCTACAGGTGAAATATTGTGGGTATTAAAATAACCAACAGAATTTGCTGTACTGAACTTTGTAGTGTTGGTCCTTGTCTTCTGCCAGGTAGTGCTTGCTGCCTTGGAAGATGGTGTTCTCCCCATTTCACCCCCATAATTCACAGGGTCAATTATGCAGAGCTAGACAGAGAGAGCAGGAGAATTATTGCCTGACCTCAGGCACCGTCAGTTGAAAGATTCCTTTATCTTTAGCTGGTGATGTCTTGATACCAACAGAAAGTTATTGCCACTGCTGGTAAATAAAAGTATTCAAAAACCATTACAGCAAGATATGTAATAGGTTTTCTTTCCATCAAGATCTCTTTGTGCTGTTCAAAACACAACCAGGGATGAGCCTTTCTCCCAGTGGTGGGTGGTAACGGTCAGAACTCCTCTGACCTCCTCACATCTGACAGCCCTTTCCCTCTGCTCTTTAGGGAGGGAAAGGTTGAAGGTCACCTCTGCCTTTCTTGTTTCCTTCCCTGATGCTCTCTGAGAAGGAAAGGCCTGAAATTCATATTGGTGACATCAAGTACAGGGTCTGCTGTGCTACTGCACTTTTAAATTAACAAAGCATCAAACATTGTCTCTCCTTCTCTCTCTGCCACTTGGCTTCTCTTTCTCATTTAAAGCAAAGCTGACCAAGCATCTCCTCTGGAGATGATCTAGGACTGAGCATCCCTACTGCCCTCCCAGCAGCAGGCTCAGCTTTCCCTATTCCTCACTGATGACTGGACTTCAGTGATGCAGCAGGATAAGATGGAGAGAAAGCTGATCTCACCCGTCTGTCTCCCTCTTGAACCACCCAATACACCTCTAAGTTTCTTTCACAAATCTGTGTTTCCATGCATCTGTGTTCCTAAAAATTTTTTCCAACTCACCCAGGTCTTTGCCATTTCCTTTCCTATTTCCTTAAAATCCCATCCTTAAAACCACCATCACCACCAGCCTTTGTGGTGGTGGTGTAATCCTGGCTGACCCAAAACGGAGAAGGCAAAAGAGGACAATGCACAGGTCAGGTTTTTTTCCACTTCCACTTATTGGAAATATCAAATTAAAAAGAAATAGAGAAATAATTAAAAGAGGCATAGAGCAAGGTTCCTCTATAAAGAAGACAGATTTTTAACTAGACAACTGTTTTAATCGACTTGCAACTACTGCTGTTTTCCCTCTCCCGAATTAATGCATTCAGGACCATGTAATTGTGTGTGATGTACATCTGCAACTCTGAAGCTCCTCAATTCCTTCTTTTTTTTTTTTTTTTTTTTTTTTTAAGGAACCATCAGGGTGTTAACATTTTTGTTTGTTTGGTTTGGTTTGGTTTGGTTTCTTTTGTTTGGTTGGTTATTTCTGTTTGTTTTTCTTTTTGTTTTGGACAAGGACTTACTAAACAAGGCAACCTGAATTGCTCAAGTCACTAAGTTTGCTCAAGCCTGAGGACTGCATTCATTATTATTATTGCACTTAATTAGTAATAATATATAATCATAAATTATGCAACAGTAAATAAGTTGTGATCCCCGTGTCTCAAAATCTAATAGACTAGTAGATTCTTTATGGAAGAATGCTGGTCAAACTAGCTGAAATCACAAACATCACATCAAATAAACCAAGGTTTGTGTGAGTGGGGGGTGGGTAGGGACAGGGGTGTGGGGGGGTGCTGTGGTTTTGTTTTGTTTTTGTGGGTTGTTTTTTTTTCTTTCCCTTCAAAATTATGCACAGAACACTTAATTCCACCTTTCAAGAGTGTGTTTTAGGTCAAATGTCCCCTTTTCTCTGCTAAACCCACAGATAATTTTCTCCTTTAAATGTAGATAATTATCTGTTGTTTGAAAAAAGATAATTGAAGGACTTCTGATGAAAGTGAAATTTTCTCACAATTCAAATAATAGTTCTGAAAGCCATTTCTTGTGAGAGCAGTAGTTTAGCTGTCTTACATCCCCAGCCTTCACAGGGCTGGGCTCCCCTGCCAGGCTACAAATCCCATGGTGCCCCCCATCCACAGCATTTGCCTGAGGCACCACGACAGCTCAGGTCTGGCCGCTTGGAAATTGAATTTCAATTTGAGAAAAGTCTAAATGTTCTTCTTCAATCAAAGATGTCAGACTAAAAAGTTTCAGTGTTTCTAGAACTCCTTATGCCAAGATGGGTTTTGATATTCTGCCTTTTCATTCCAATCCAGAAAAAAAACCCCAAATGTTGACAAAACTGTAATTGCTTAAGTCAGCTTTCCTATTTAGTTTTGTTTTGTTAGGGTAAAGCAGAAGACTGTTAGGGCATTTCCACTTCTGTTTAGTTCATTTAGGAAGTTTTAAAGGTGGAATCTGTTGCCCTCTTAAAGTAGTAATAGTGTTTGGTTTAACTATTGTAAGTAAGGCCGTGGTTAAACGTTACAGCAATCCAGGTACATGGCACCAGCTAAAGGATCACAAAAGCATTAAGCACACGAAAAAAAAAAGTGCTGATCTTAGATACTGCTGCTTCAAATGTATTTGATGTTTTTTGATGCTTAAACTGTGCCTCAAAAAGTTTCAGACTGAGCCTAGGGTTCAGGTAGAATCTGGGATTAATGCCCAGCTGTAGAAAATCTATTTTCTATTCTTCTATGTAAAACTAATGTTAAAACTTGAACATTTTGGCAGAGGTAGCTAGTTCCCTGATGTAATTTGATTGTGTGTTCACACGTGGTCTGGATAAATTAACACCACAGTGTTGAGTGCATAGCTCCTGTACTAGAGATTTTGGTGCTATATATAATCAGTTGTCCTCTGTCAGTTGACCTGATATAACTCATCAAATAAGTGTCCTTAGCTCTGCCGACCCTGCAGGCAGAAGAAGCCATAAGAAGCCCAAAAGGTGGGTTAGGAATGGTAGCATGATAATTTTAGGCCATGTGGCCACTCTTCCATCCAGTGTGGTTACACTAGTACAGACCTGTTGCAGATGAAAATTGAGGTTCACTCCTGACCTTAGAGCCACGGACAAAAGTAACTGCAATATCTGATACATGTGAGACAGCACCAGTAATGTTTAGTCACCTACAAGTTAAATATAGATTTTCTTAGCTGCTAACCCTGTCCATTTCAATTGTGATCAGAACACTAAAGAACTTGGCTCAGTTTTTTGGCATAACTGTAAAAAAACAAACATGTCATACTTCATAACCTGCAAATGGCTGCACAGGCAGAGCCTGTGAATCCAGGCAGAATGTCCTGTCTCTGACAAAGGCCAAGATTGGATGTGTGGAAAAGCTCCGTAAGAGCAGGTGTTGATGGTGCCTGGGGGTTTCTTCCTTGCCTTGAAACTTAATTAATAAATTTATTGACAAGGCGCGTGATGCAGGGTACCATCATCACACACTTTTTTTTACAGGGAGACTCACAAAGTGAAACTATCACCCTTCTGCCAAAGGGATGGGCTTTGAGACACCCCTTTGGCAATTGACAGTCCATCGCTGGGCTCTCACAGTGCAGCAAGGGAAGGAAAGGCATTTCAAAACACGTTTGCGAAACAACTGGAATCAGCAAAGGATACTCAAGGGCAAACATAGCACCTGAAACTACTTGTAATTCCCATTTTGTTCCTGAGGAGGTAGAGCATGTTGGCAGTGTCCCTTTAACTGCATTGACACCGCAGAGCCGGTAGCAACAGACTCTCCCTGCCAGTACCCAAGTCAGTGGCAATGCAAAGACACATTGGATTACAAAAAATGCAACCGTGCTGCTCTCAGAGCCTTTACTGAAATAGCTCACTCTTTAATAATATTACTTTTCAGTCCCTTGTTTCTCAGAGCATTTTGTAACTGGACTTTCTCTGCTCTCACAACATCCCTCACAACAACTAACTCATTTTCAGTGAAAACAGAAGATCAAATACCTGTCCTGAATGCACCTGAGACTCAGCAGCAGCAGGTGTGCACCTCCAGGATAACATGGACTTAAATAACAGACATGCCTCTTTTTTAAGTGCTTAAGAATAGCTCCATGTATAATTGAAATATTTCTGCCACACTTTGCCATGTCTCAGTTGATCCTGACATATGACAGCTGCTAACTAAATAAGTAACACGGGCAATAACACAAATAATGTCTTTTAAAGCCAATCTACGAACTGAATAGTTGAAAAAAGGCCTCGTTGTATGGATGATTATGCTGAGAAAGAGTGAAGAGCTGCCTGAACTGTACAAAGCTCAGCTGACCTGTGGCCTCAATCAAAACTCTTTAGGGATTCTTTTAAATACTTAAACTTGATGCGTTGAAGTGCACTTAGAGTTATACTTCTAATTCTTGTGAAGAAACTACCTCGTGGTCCCAAACTGTAACAAAAACCAGGGCAGTGAAAGTAAATCTTCCCATTTGCGATTTTGGAAGATGTTCTGCCAGAACAGAAGTGACCTTTGCAGAGCTGCACAAAGTGACTGCCTAACAGTTCTCTTTTCACACTTTGCTGAAGGGTATTCTTGATTTTGTGTGGCATTTATTCTCTGCTCTCTGGAGACCACCACTGAAATCACCTGAACAGAGAAGATGACATCGAGACAGTGCCACCTCCAGTGTTCTGTTCGGAGTGGAGAGTGACAAAATAAAACAATCTCCTGTCCTCAGCTCACAAATAGCTATGTTCTGAACCCTGGTGAAGAAATCTCCAGGATGAGCATAGAGATGGTGAGTTTGGCTGTGCATCAGCACTGAGGAGATTTTAGGGCAATTTACCTATCTGTGCAGACAATTTCTTCTTAGCAATGCCAAGGACTGCATCACTTCACCACTGTTAAA
>JAYRBT010000093.1:64306414-64330636 GCA_036023395.1 Myiotriccus ornatus
AAACACCTCAGAAAGGAGGGTAAAAGGAGAAGAAAATCAAAATTAAACATAATAACAATGGAGTTTGGCAGAGACCTGTTATATTTTTAATTTGAGCTGGCTGGTGGTTTTTCATAGCCTCTTAAAATGGGATCCAAATCACAAAAGCAACAGGTGATAATAATAGCCCTTATCAGCTCCTCTTTCTTCTCCCTGGTCATTTGTTGACTGGTCCAGCTGAGTGAATGCTGTTGTATGAAAAGAGAATGACCTAACCAGCTCTTGAGCCTCCAAGCTCAAGATCACAGTTGGTGAAGGAACAGAAAAGCTTATCTGTGCTCAAAGATACAGATTTTCTGCTGCTGAAAATTAGTCCTTCCCTCCTAAAAGCAGCAGAGGCACTGTACATGTCTTTGTGACTAAATAAAACAGTTTGGGAACCATTCTCCAGCCCCACAACCAACTGACACAGTCTGACCACACTCACAGCAAGTAGGTCTGTTATTTCGTGTGGACTCTGCTCAGAGAAGTGGGAGAGAAACCCCACATACCAGATTAGTGTTAGCCAAGCCTGGAAATGAGGGGATGTGCTAACGCCATGAGATGTGGCACAAGGGTTTATCAGCACCCATGAGTGTGGAGAGCCTGCTGGAAACACAGTGGGCAGCGTAGGATGGAAGAAGACAAAGCTGGCAGATATTATTCACTCTACTTTTGGGAATGGTCCTTGATGTGCGCTTTCATGTAGGGACTGGTGATCAGTTTGGACACAGGCCAAAACTGTCAAGGGATGTGCTAATGGTTCTGCAGTGCGGGAAACCATAGGGCAGGGCACATGCCAACATCCTGGACTGTTCTATTTGCAGGTAGAGATGTAGGCATTGTTGCCCATAAAGGCAGCAGTCTGTTGGCCTTCACTCGCTCTTTGCTTTACACACTGTGGAGAAACTCAAAGCCAAAAGACACTGTGGTGTAGGTTTTCTGGAGCTCTCTTTAACATTGTATGCTATTATTTCATTAGGATACAAGTACATGTTTTTTTTTTCTCCTTGTTTATATGGGAAATATGTCAGAGAGGAGTCAAGACAAACTAGGCTTTCTCTCATAAGCTATGCTCTATAACACATTCATTATTTTTATGAAGACATCTTGGAAAGAAACTTTTCTAAGCCAGCAACTCTTTAAGACTTTCATATACAGTGTAATAAGTCTTTGTCCAGTCCTTCTGGAATGAAACAAGTTGACTTCACTAATAGTCTATTGAGTTCTCACATCTCTATTATAAATAATTTTAGCTGCAGACATTTAATTAATGTTATAAATATACTATTTATGATGTGCTTTGGGAAATTACTAGTTCCCTCAGTATACATCATGTTTGGGTTTATTGTTTTACTTTGCCTTGCTGCAGTGGCCAGGTGCCTTGCAGATTCCTCAGCAATCGCAGCCTTGCTGTAGGGGCTCTGCCTTTCTATTCACTCTGTCACTGGGGAGATGGGAGCTTACCATCTTCCTGTGCTCTTTAGGCATCTAATTTAAATGTAAATGGAGTGAGTAGTGTGCAACTGAGGTTCATCTAAGGATTAAGTGCCTAAGAGTTAGATGCCTACCCTGAGCTTGTTCTTAGCCTCCCTATGCAGTGAGAGGAGAGCAGCAACAACCTGAATATCCACCTAGAAACAGTCAAGTGGTTGTCACTCATTGCCTGCCCATTTTTCTCTGCTGGACCTAAAAGAAAATCAAGGAAGCTCAGACCTCTTCTCCTGACTTCTAAATGTTAAAAATAAAAGACAGGAATCCCACTCCTATACAATGAATAGAGATACACAGGGGCTTCCAGTTTTCACAGGATTTGCTTTAGATAGCTACAGCTGGACAGTATGAACAGTCCCCTCTGTGCTCAGGCTTTGATCCATTCCTGTGGCTTTCCATCTTAGAAATGTGCGGTCAGGCTTGGATTTCCAAAAAGAAGGCAGAAAAACTTCGTTGGGATGAAAGTCCCTGTCTGTAGCAGGCCTCAGTGAAAAGCCAGGACTGGGTTTTCATAAAAATGCCATTCATGGAGTGGTAGGATTGCCTCCAACAGAATGGGTTTTGCAACAAAAAAGTTTGTTGGTTACACCATGGTTTATGCAGTAATTTCCATCAGAGGATACAAAACTTCTCACACAACTCCCTTTAGAAGAGCTGAAAACTCATGTGATGTTTGGCATTGCCATGACTCAAAGGTTTCTTTTTTTGATTGAGTACGCTGAGGTACATTAAGTTATCAGGCAACAAGAAGCACACAATGAGCCAGTAAAACATCTGACAAAATACAAAGCTACATATATGATCCTGAAGTTAAAGCACAAATCTGAGAATTTAAAAAGACTGAAATAGGTCTATTTTTTTACATAGATACACATTGTAAATCAGAACATTTAATTTTATCTAATGACATCTCTAATTCCTCTCAAAATGCATGAAAAGTATGCCTTTGCCTTGACTAAGTAAATGTGCATGAGTAGCTTTACGGGTTATGTTCTCTGGCCACACAGCACCTTGCACACTGGACTCTCATTTCCAGTGTGGATCAGCCAATGCTGCTGTTGTTGTCGTTAGCTGGAACAGAAAATTTGTAACCCCTTTCTGGGACTAAAAGTATGAGCCTGGGTTCAGTGTAAGGGTCCTTGACAACAGTGGAAGTTTTATACATGTACAGAGCACAGTAGTGTTCCTTGTAATTGTGAAACTTGTTCTGATGTGTTGGTGGAGCCTGTAACATTTCACTCACTCACTCACACACACACATAAGATAGAGTCTTCTGCCACTTTTTATCTGGCAACATATTAATCTTGCGTTTCGCATTCTCTAAAAGCTTCACCATTATAACATAATTACTGCTGAAATTGACCTTTAAAATATATTCCAAATTTCAAATGTCTTTAAACCCCTCAGTGAGCACCATTTTTCAATTTCACATATTGTTTTCTTTTTTAGGAGAAGTGGGACAAAAGATGGGAAAGAGCATTAGCAAATGAATGTCAGCATGTGACATATGCACGTAGTGATAAAGCAAAATCTTGCAAAAATTTACCTGGGCATTTTTAATATCCAGTCTTCAAGAAGTTACAATTTCCCTTAAGCTAAATGAAAATGTAATAAGACTAACTAAAATGTTGCATTTGTGTCTCACCCTTCCCTAAAGTAATTCAATCAATCAGTTTAGCTTCACTAATATTCAAATGTATATCTGAAACCGACAGTATTAAAGTTCAAGTACTCCTCAGCCTCTAAACACATTTAAACTACCTTTATTAGAACATGCACTTTCCTAAATTAGTATTAGTACCAAAAATTGGTTGTGTTTCTAACTACCCTTAAAGGAAAACATAACCTTGCCTGCAAATGAGATGTTGAACTGTATGTGGAGGCAGATTTCTGTAACACAGCATCTAAGACTGAAAATGTGCATATTATAATGCACTGATGAACTTGTGTGTGCTCACATTACTGTGCAAATAATAAAGGATAAAAACTCATGGTACAACTTCCACTCAGCAGCATTTGCGTCCAGCTTTGTTTCTTCCATCTCCCTGTCCCAGGAAAGGGAGGGCAGAGGACATGGAGGAGAGCGGACAAAACTCCTACCTCCCACAGAGTGCCCAGGGGAGGGACTGCTGAATAAAGGCATTGTCCCTTTGTCCATGAAAAAGCTGACACAAGTTTATTTGTGTGGTTTTCAGTTGTGGGGTATCCTGGAAAAATCCTATCTGGAAAACACAGCTCATGGATCTCTTACCCTGTCTTCTCCCACTTAGGCAAGTGTATGGTCTTCACACAGGACCACTGCATAAGTGGTATGTCTCTGCTCACCCTTGAAAGTGTACACTCCAAGGATGGTTTGCAATCTCAAGCTAACCAAGCCCAATTAGGCTGGGGTGGGAGGGAAGGGATAAAAAGCAAGAGGCAACTGTACCCACAGAGGCCCCCAACCTTTAAAGAACTCTCTGCACTTCAGAGGTTGCTTTGAGCCCACACTGGAGTGAAGGGTCTGAAGACAAGCATAGCTCTGGCTTTTTACACTTGACTTCTTAGACGCCTTGCATGGTCTCAGCTCTGTCCCGTTGACAAAACTGCCTATACCCCTGAGTAAAGCCTGGGCCTGAACTGCACCTGCAGAGGAGATATTGGGTATTACTTGCATGCTCTGCAAACCTTTACAGAAGCATCGAATCACTAAATAGTTCGGGTTGGAAGGGATCTTAAAGATTACCTAGTTCCAAAATCCCTCTTGCCATGGGCAGGGACACTTCCCAGCAGATCAGGTTGCTCCAAGCCCTGTCCAATCTGGCCTTGAACACTTCCAGGGAGGGAGCATCTGGGCAAGCTATTTCAGTGCCTCAACACCCACATGTTTTGTGCAGACCCTTCCGTATATGACCAAGAGGGTGCTGACACCCCAAACTTCAGGGGACCATCTCCAACCTTGGGAGGCACGTGGGCAACAACAGGCAGGCAGTTATACTGCCAATGCATGGGTTGGGCAGCTTCATGACGGACACAAAAGAGGACAGCCTCACTGAAAAACACTGGGTTTGTGTCCATTTGCCCCAGCTGAGGATCCAGTCCATTATTTCCAATTAGGCTTGATGGAAGATTAATCCAATCTCAAGTGTCAGTGTTCTGCCCCCTGACAGCTGCTTACAGTGTGACGCGTGTGCAGTAACCTGCTGGCCCACCTTACCTTTTGCTCTATGAAAAAATGCCATGCAGAGTCAAGCTTGGTAAAAATGAAGACAAATTAAAATAATTGGAAATCTCATTAGTGACCGTCCAACAGCTTCGCTGAAAGGTAGGTTTTTTGCTTTCCCTTGCACACACCTGGTTTGCGTTGTGAGGTTTTGTTGTGCATGTCCTACACACACCCCCACACCTCCTCCTTCATCCCTTCTACAGGGTGGTGAGATAATGCAAATAAATTGCTCTGCCTCCTTTGCACAAAGGTTTACATACTGTTCTGTTGATAACGTTTTTGGTATGCCTAATAGATATAGGGGGGAAATATCTGTCTCTAGCACTTCTAAAGTTTGTGTATTATCTAACTAGCTCATACTGCTTTAGAGGCTTTAAGCCCTCCATAAGAAGTCCTTTTGCCTGTGAATCTTTTATGTTACACCTAGGTGTCCTCATTATAGGGGCTCTACTATTTGACAAGCAATGCTTGTCTCTACAGTCGGTGATGAACACAGCATGACAGGCAATGTGTGCCTCTGTCCAAAGCACTGAATCACAATAAAATGGTAAATTACTGTCTGTCATAGCTAGAAACTGCAGTGAGTAATATTCAATTCCCTATTCTACATAAGATGAGGTGGTGGCGGGGGAAGGTGCACTCGTTTGGTGGTGGTGGGAAAAGCTAGTGCTATACTCCTTTTTATTGAATCTTTGTAATTGAAAACGTACCTGGGCACTGAGAAAGAAAGCAAAAGGGGGGTTGTAGCAGGAGGAAAAAAGATGAATTACTGGCAAATGGAGTTATTGCTAGAATATTTTTGGACAGCTTAGAATTTGTTATTGTTTGGGGATCATCAGGACAGAGATATTTGCAAATGGGATTCACTCTTCTCACTCTCTGGCAGAAATACGGAGTTCAGTTTCGATTAAAATGCAATAATAATTGTGAGTTGGACTGTGTGTCACTGCTTCTCAGAAAAGCCCCCATTAGAGAAGCCTCTATTTTAAAACAAGCCATTCATCATTGGAGTATAATTTCCAGTAAATATATTGTTTGTTCAACTGTAATGCTAGAGATAATGTTTAAAATTCTCCCCTCATATCTCATTATGAAATAATTGATAGCAACATGGCCATTTCTTTTCATTTGTGAGGCTTTTTTTGTTGTTGTTTTTCTCCCCTCTTCCTTTAAGGAAAACTCTTGAAACAATATCAAGCAGTTTCAAAAGTGTGATACAATAAATAAATCTCTCAGACAATGACAGAGAACATCCTTATTATAATAAATTTACCATAAATAAAACTGTATGTGATATTCCTAAGAGCCATTTTACATGAATGCCTTCAGATTTTGTGCAAGGAGAGAGGAAAAGGAAGAGGGGGAGTGCGGAGGGGGGGAGAGAGAAGAGGACAAAGATGTGTATTCAACAAATTGCTTCATTCTCAAAATATATTACATTTGGCTTGTATGGTGCATGCAAAGAAAACTCCTTTCCCCTTGCAGAAACACACTGCAGTGTTTGGAGTTGTTCAGTAATATTGGCCTTGGTTACCACATGTGCATCCTTTTTTAATAAGACACATTGCTACAGCAATTACTGCATTACTAATTGCTACACTGTTACAGACTTTGTCACTTATCTGTTGTCTCACAAAACACTTTTGGAGTCTTTCTCTTGAAATATTGTAATAGACCAAAATCAATAAGGACCAGCTGTTGTGGCCATGGAGGTCCAGTTTTGAAGGGACCCATCAAGGATATACAAAACAGGTTTCAAAGAGCAACACAAGTTTGAAACGTAGTTTATACTCAGCTTCGTACAGTACAAAATTTCCTGTTTTGCAGACTTTTCCTCTCATTTCATATGCCACAATCTGGAATTTCATGTGAGATTGAATTTTCAGAGAAAATTTCTCCTCCCTCTCCTTCCCATCCCCTCCGGCTTTCAGTAAAACTGTGGCTCCACCAAGAATTTGGCATCCAGCTCTCTCAAACCTAAAATGTATGCTTTAATTTGAGTACATATATAAGTGATTTGCTGAAGAGGAGTCAAGCATATTGTTAACCTTACAGAGATGTCTTCCTCGACTTTGAACAGCTTGCTTCAGTTGTCCACACTAAAGACCAGAGTGAGGAAGGGCAGATTTTTATGTAAGGCTTGTGATCTGTTGGGATTTGATATTGGTACTGGGACATTGCAGTACACAGGTGGTAATACAGACAGAACCAGAGAAAACGGGCTCCTCTGAAATTCTGGATTGCTTGGATTGAAATACTTCTTTGCTTAAAATCCTATGCTTTCCTACTGACTTGTGCTGGCGTTATCTGAACTTCAGAACTACAGTTTTTAGGGGAAAATGAAGAAATAATACCTGGTAGGTGGTATATGTTTTGTTATTAATAGTAATACTTGGCACTCAGTTGTCACTTTTCATCTCCAAGGCACTTTACATAATTAACTAATTCATCTTCACCATCCCTGCATGAGATGGAGCTTTTCACTGAGGCAGCACCAGGAGCTCATGTATTCACAACTGATACTGTTCACAGGTGGGGCTGATTTTGGGTGAAAAACACCTGACCAGTCCTAAGGACAGGTCTGTCTTATGACCTTGTACATGGATACGTGCAGCTTTGAGAACATCTAAGGAACCTGATGGTGGAGTTACAGAAGGAACTGATAGATAAAGGGGCTAAGCCACTGTCCATCTTATTTCAGAAATTGTAGCAGCCTGGTGAAATTCCTACTGACTTGAAAAGAATAAACATAAACCCACCCAAAAAGAGAGAAAAAGAAGACCTTGGGAACCACAGGCCAGTCAGGTTCATCTCTGTGCCCAGAAAGTTCACAATTTTCTCCTGGAAACTATGCTAAGGCATGTGGAAAATAGTGAGGGGATTGGTGACAGCTAAAATGTCTTCACTAAGGGCACACTGTGCCTTACATGTTTGGTGGCTGCCTACAGCGTGGTTACAGCCTTGGTGGATAAGGGACGAGTGACTGGCATCATCTGCCTGGATCTGAGCAAAACATTTGACAGTGTCCCACACAACCTCTTCATCTAAAGTGGAGAGACATGGATTTGACAGATGGACCACCCAGTGAATAAGGAATTGGCTGAATGGTCGCACTTGGAGAGTCTCGGTCAATGGCTCGGTGTTGAAGTGGGGAGGAGCGATGGGTGGTGCTCCTCAGGAGACAGTACTGGGACCAGTGCTGTTTAACTAAAGGAGTATTTACTATGAAAATGCTGGCATGTGGTATCCCAAGAAACACGCAAAAGCTCTGCCTGTGCATGAGGAGAGGGATACTGTGGAGAGCCCGTTCTAGTGACTCCCCTCTACAGGGCTGTTCCTGTGTTTTCATGACTCCCTGGGTGCTAGGGAGGGGCTGCCAGTCTTACCAGCTTCTGCACACCTCTAGGACCTAAATATCCATTCAAAGCCATTCTCTGTTGTCAGTGGGAGCTGGTGGAAACAGTGGAAACAGGGTGCTTCTTGATTCAGGTCTGTTGTCAGAACCTGCATGTGAGGAATACTCCTGTGAAATCTGCCTTTCCTTGTGTTTGGGCTGACACCAGCCTTTCTAAGCAAATCACAGCAGTGACAAAGGGCAACCCATGGAGTTGGCTGTAGACTGAATGTATTTGCTGACATGGTTATATTTTTTGTTCTATATTTTTCCTTTTCTTATGTTATGACAGAACTTTTGCATTAGGACCCAATCCAAAGTATCTTGAAGTTTGTTTTTCTGCCCTTTTTGCAATGGGCACATCTATGGGCCAGATACCCCCACTCTCTCTGCAAACAACTTGGGAGAACTGTTTTAATCCTGCCAAAAGCCCTGAGCTGGAATGATGACTTCAGCGGCACAGATCCTGACCCTGCACTTAAGATCACAAAAGGCATCTCCCACTGCTAAGCTCTGGGGAATACACAGAGCAAAGCAGGAGAAGCAAGTTTTAGTGGACAGCAGAGGGCAGAAAGCCCATGCAGGCACACTGCTGGATTCTCCTTCTTCCCCACTGGCATAGGAAACTAAAAGAAAAATGACTTTTGTCACAGGCTCCCCAGAGTGGCACCAAAAATTAGGCTACACAACCTTCCCATGGGTTTAGGCACGTGCTCTGCTGACTGTGGGAAGCAATGAGCTTTTTTCCCTGGTGCATGACCATCCTCACGTGCATGGGAGGACCTCTCAGCCAGGAGGTGATTTGTCAGAACTCGCAATGAAAGTCAAACCCTGCAATTATAAGGAGAGGCTGCACTTAAAAGAGAGATGTAGAACACCCCAGCACGTGCCTGGATTTATCATATTGAAAGAACATAGTCCTCTTTCTATGCAGTTGCAGTTTCTGATAAACGGCCTACATTAGGGTACCTCAAAGGTGCTCTGCATCATTAATTACCAGGGTATATACTGAAGAGGAAGTTATAAAACTCGTCTCTTGCATGGAAGTCAGAAATCTTACTACCTGATGATTCCTGATGGAAGAAGATGTTTCTGAAACCACATGTGCAACCTTGTACAGGTAATAATAACAAAACACTCAAGGGAGTCTTTTATGTTTGAGAATGCCATTTTTCTTTTTGATTTATAGGATACTAATGGCTTTTCTCCTTTTTTCCCTTTTTTTTTTTTAATTTTTTTTGAGCCAAGAGCCATGGTAGAAATCAACTGATGACGCTCAGATTCAGAGAGAAAAACAGAAAAGAAAAGAAAACAGAACAGAATAAAATGGGACAAATAAGAGTCCCTCTGGGAGGAATGCCAGCCGCTAGTTTTGCTATTATTATACTGGAGAATCTTATAAAACTCTAGCCATTAATAACGGGCTCTGCCAGATATTGATAATTTATTCAAATTGTAGGTCTGGATTTGAGGGAGCAGATGTTCCTCATGCAGACACTTTCAGAAAATGAATTCCAAAGAAACAAAATAACATTCGGTGCTATCAGTAGAGAGGAAAGGCAGTATTTTAGTGTGCAGTAAACATCTGGACTGCCTTCTATTTTTATTGCCTCTCTTGCCCCTGGTTCTCTCCTACCCATCCACCCTTACTGTTGGATGATTCTGCTACTCTTCTTCTTTGATGTCAAATAAATAAATAAATACAAAGCTTACCCTCCTGCCTATGTTAGAATAGATCATGACAGATTTCACAAGGAGTAATAGGACCTGATCAACTTCAAATCACTTTGAGCAGGAGCAAAACCTCCAAAGAAGCCACCTATTAGGAAGGGTAAAAATTAATTTTGATCGAGAACAAATTTTTTTTTCTGGTCATTTCATTGTTTTGAGCATGCTTTACCCAATACAGGGCTTAGTTTTACCCTCCAGCAAATTCACAGATGTTCCCACTTTCCCTCTGCCTTGCTAGGCTGGAGGAAGACTGGATATTCATAACCCCAAAGTCTCACTGTCACAGATGGTCCAAATTGAAGCAAGCTGTTCTATCACCTTCTCCAGTTGTTGGCCGCTCCATTTGAAACCACCCTAGACATGGTGCAACAGAATGTGCTGTGTGTCCAAAAACTGTTTAACATATTTCCTTGGGCACAGTGACAACTGTTGATGAACACTAAACCGCAATGCTTGCTATCAGTGGCCCTGTTCTCTCCAAAAAAGAAGCTAATCTCTAGGACCAAATCCAGAGGTCGTAGTGAGATCATGTTGGCCAGATCTTATCCCTGGGAGATCACTTTGCTTTCTGCAGATCTGTGTGGTTCTGAACTGCTTGCAAACATAAGTAGGTCCAAGACTGCCAAGGGAGCTAGGATGGTAGTCTAATTTTCAACGCTTTGCAAATGGCTGTACAGAATTACATTCCCAACCAGTCGCATTTTACAATTCCCATCCTTTTCCAGCTAATGTCATGCAATAATTTGTCTTCCAACCAGTCGCACGTTGCCATCTGTCTCTGCTCCTGACTGATCCCAAGTTGCCATCTGCCCCTGGCCGGCCTTTTTTTAGCTGTACCCCATTTGGAGAGGAACATGATGATGCTGAGGGATGTCAGTCCTTCAGACTGCCTAGTCCAACCCTCTGACTGACACTTGGCTTTCACAGCCTGCAGAGACCGTGGCACACCACTCCCCATCACACATGCAGCCTCCCTCTTTGCAGTAACTGCTGCAAAGGATTGTTTGCAAACAAAAGGAACCAAAGGAGCATTAGCTCAGGGGTCTGCACAACAGGGTGTGGGAAGTATCAGGGAAAGGGAAAGAATAGCCACAAGCAATTTATTTGCAAAAAGTGTGCAGATGCAGCTGTGCATCACTGCACATGCTGAATAACCCTAAAAACTACTTAAGAGTCATTCTGTTTGCTCCCACTTCCTATGCCCATTGTCTGCAATGACAGGCATCCAGGGAAGGTTCTTGCAGGGGAGGAGCCTAGAAGTGATCATGTCTAATTTCCCTCCAAAGCTTGACTTATGGCTTTTGAGATATTTTCATGAAGAATTTGCACTGTTTCTGAAGCTGCCACTCTTGGAAGTATTTTTCCTTTATGAGAGAAACAGAGTATAGTTGTTGCAACATTCCTCTGGTAAATTGTCTCCTTTTTGTCTTCCCCCTGTTTAGGTGACAGCAAAAACCTCCTGGTTTCACTCTGATGGTGACAGCACTTCACGGTTGGATAGCAGAAGGGAAGTGGAGTTGTTAGTTCACTTTCCATCCTTTGCAATGCTGCCTTGGCCTCTAATGCTGCACTTCCCATGCATAATGTGTGGAAAAGAGTTGAAGGATCAGGATCTAAAAAGCATCTCTTAATTTTTCCAGTGCCCAGTTACCAGCTGCCACTAACTTTGCAAACTTCATTGACTACTGCTATGTCTGGTGCTAAGTATCTTCAGACTTCATTCCAAGTAATGGGAAAAAAAAAAACGAGGGGCAATCAGCTAGTTCCATGATGAATGAAGCCCATGTCACTCAGAGAAAATGAATATTTCTTTGCAATAATGACCAGATGGTAGCAAGACTCAGATCCAAATTAAAACATGCATGATAAATGCCAAGAAAACACAGAAAGACAAAAACCCAACCTGGAGTGAAATCTCTCTATAAATCTTTCCCCCCTACAACACAGGCACTTCTAATGGGAATTAAATTATTAAGAGATGTTGCAAGGAGAATACAAATGTGAGACTCTTCCTCCTTCTTGGAACTTTTTGAAAGAGTATTTCAGCACAGCCAGCTGGCTTTTCTTCTCCGTATGAGACAGCACTGGGCTGAATAGGATCTTTTCATGTAGAAGCACAGGCAAAATACTAATCCAGAAAATAAATTATACATTGGAGTTGGCATAGAAATAGCATATATTTTGCCTTCTGTAGAGTTGACCTATGGAACTCCTTGCTGCAAGAAATTATTGCAGCTGAAGGTCTTCAAGGACTAAGGAAGGGGGTAGTATTTGGAACTAGATGTTTTTAAGGTCCCTTCCAACCCAAGCCATTTTATGAGTCTATGGTTCTATGATTTGCAGATAGTAATAGCACTCAAAATTGTACAAAACTGAGAAAAGGTGGGGAGTGGTTTTACAATATCTTAGTTCCAGGTGGATACTAAAAATAAATTACAGGTGTTAGAAAGAAGTGCTGTTATGAAAAATGTAGAGTCTGCAATTTTTTCTGATACTTTTTCATGAGGTATATGATATTTGAAACTGCTATGATCGTAACAAAGGACAACAAGTACTGCTGGAGGTGATCTAATGTGGCATTTGCAGGGATATTTGAAGGAAGTCTGTGTTTTGGCGTCCTCCTGGATGTCTTCTAGATGAGCCAAACCTAGATTTTCACTCTCCAAACAAGTAATACCCTCAGAAACCTTATTTTTAACTGCCTCTTTCCTATCCTTTGTGATCCTGCTATGTCCCCTTCCTTCTCTTTGCAAATCTCACGGTGATACAAAATAGATGGTCTCTCAGGGGACTGGCTGGCCTCTCCATGTTGGCATTGATGCCTTTTCCCAGCACTAAGTTAATGAGAAATATTAAATTACAGAGGCACACACACTCTTTGGAAAGAAACATGGTGTTTGATCCCGCCAAACTGCCAAGCTCTACTTAAAACCGATAACAAATGTTCTTCCCCAGCAAGATGTGATTAGCTTTTATACCTGTGCAGATTGTACAAACACACAGGAGGGAGCTTTTAAATATCATTGATTTGCCTATTTGAAATTATTAATTTCAAATTCGGCTGGAACAACCTTTGCTAAATTACACTGTGCCAGTGGGAGTTAGAGGACCCACAAGTCTAAACTTAAGTTAAGAATGGGAGGAGGGAGGGCTAAAGAAGAAGAAGAAAAAATAAAACTGAAACAACTAAAAGTCCATTTAAACTCAGTAGGTTTCCAGTTAATTACATTTTCACACCTATCCCAGTAGTTACAGATGTATTTATAATGTATGCCTGCCTCTGTGGTTACTGAATACTGCATTCTCCACGGACTCTAAGAGCCAGGATTTCTTTCCTACATATAAAAGACCTTCCATTTTAATTGGAGTCACATCAAAATACTGTCTGCGTTCAATTGTAATGGCTCCAACTAATTTTCTTCCCTTCCCATTTCTCCCCTTCTTTCCCCCTCTCTTCTCTCCTGTACAAAAGGAACAACTGGATGCCCAGTGTGGAGACATTCCTGATATCTGGAGAAGCTTGTTTCAGGACACATCCACCATTTGGCTGGGCAGTGGGATAGAACCACTCAATTATTCATTACAGCCTTCCCTCCCTATCCTCACAACACACCCAAGCTCTTTCGGATATAGATACACTAATTCATCCTCTCGACAGCTCCCTCCTGGAAAGGGAATGCACCTCTTTTCTCCCCCAGAATTTCTCTCCTTAAACCCTGACTGAGGTAGAACCCTGTGATCTGCTCTCTCCATGTAGTAAGTCCCACAAAAGGGCCCATGTCTGTGATTCAGCCCTTCATTGCCAAGTTATAGCTTGTGATCCACATCACTGTGGAGTGAAACAGGCTCCTCCAGAAGTCAATTGCTCTGTCTTTTTTTCAAAGAGACGAATTGCTATCTGGAATTACCTTTCCTCTCTGCTGGCTTTTAAAGGGGCCATAGGTGACTAGCTCAGTCACAAATATCCAAATTAAGCTGGATAAACTCTGCCTTAAGAGACTTGTCAGGGCTATTTGAAGAGGCTGTTGCAGAGGGAAGGACTGAATGTGAGCACAATTCAGGGGATGAAACCAGTTTTGCTGACCTCACTCTGTTCCTATGAAGGGCTCCCACACTTTTGGGGTAGAGGGACAAGGAATGGGAACAGAGAGTTAGTTATGCAAATCTCCTCCACTCGGTTATCTCTTCCTGTGGAATGACCAGTTTTCACTGAGCGTGATCCTAGGGCCTGAGGTCCACAACTCTTCTGAGGAGCACTGCGCAAGAGCTCCATTATTTGCGCTCCTTAGCCTATATGCATTTGGCCTCTTCAAATACCCTGCATATTCACCTGGAGCCACATGAACAACAACCTCCCACTGGAGAAAGAGACACTGAATGACAGTTTCAGGTCTGAAGCTCCAAAGGCTTGCAGGACAGGCAAAGGTTTCTCAAGGGCTTTGTAGAAGCAGCTCCCACAAAAAAATATGGCCATCACAGACTTCAGACATCTTTCAGTGACACCTCCTCATCTTGCCTTCTTTATTGTGTACCCCAAGCACAGATATTGAAGCAGACTTCAAATACAAATCCAACAAAATCAAAGTTATCATTTGCTCCCCTAAGAAGAAAATGTCAGAAGAGACTGCACTGGAGAGAAACTGGTCATATTGCTTAATGCCTGACTGGAAGGCACTGTAGTATGTTGGTGCTGAGGACGCGATGAAAATCTATCTGGAACAGAACAGCACTCAGGAGATTATTCACAGCAGCAGCATAAACAGGGAAAATTTACTGGAGTACATAGACCACCCAAGTATGCAGTAAATGAGCTTCACAGTAATGGAATTGCCATATCCCCCTGAATTGTACCTCTGTAAGGCTACCCTGCCGTTTCAAAAGCAAATTCAGAGTAGATGGTAGGTGCCCAGATGATTAGAATACAAGCCATAGGGAGAAGATAAACCATCTAAGTTGATAAGAATAGCATAGACTGCTCTGACAGAGCAAAACCAGTGTGAGCATTCAGGGAGACAAATGGGTTGTAGAAATATGGCAACAGCTAAGGTTTGCAGAAACACTCACCTGAAGTGATATCATACTATCTGAAAAACCAACCTGTGATTGCTGTAAAAGGCAGCTATTCATCTGGTGTCAATCAGCATAGCTCCATTGATGTCAGCTTCTTTTCACAGCAGCGTAATGTGATAGTTCTTTGCTAATATAATGCAACATAATTTCAGAATTTTTAAAACTTCAGTGGAGTTACACAGTCCTCCACCAAGTGAGGGTTTCATTGACAGCCTAGTGCTGAACACTGAGAAGAAGGCAGAATTAAGATTACAGCAGCAACCTTTACCTGCATGCCTGACCTCAGAGTATTTGACTCTGAAGACACAGCATTACTGTAGTGTAAGACACAGCAGTACTCCCCAAAACACATCAGCCCCTTCTAACCATTTCCATTTACAGTCCTCTGCCTGTGTCTTGAAGAGCCTTAAGAATGCAACCGAATGCAGCCTCCCTACCCAACTATCACAGCTGATCAGCAGGTGGCAAAACTGATGCAGTAAGATGTTGGCTGGTTCACAGACATCACACAGGTTTACCTCTTTTTCTTCCTGATTTTTCACTTTCTCCCTGATTACACTTTTATCAGCAGCAGCCAGCATGACGCCAAAGCCAGCAGCTTCCCAAGGGCAGTTCTGGGAGCTGGGGAAGGTCAAAACACCATGGTCATCTCACTGTTCAAGAAGGCAGTTTGGGCTCAGGTGTTTTGCTCTTGTTGTCCCTATTGTTTTGTTACAGATGTACAGATAGCAGACTCTCACAGTCAATACCTGGACATGATTTGGGGTGTACCACAAGCCAGGAACCCTTCCCAGTAGGACAAATGGATGATGTCATCTAGTTTTAGGGAGAAGAATATTTCTAGAAATTTGGTCATGAGTTACACTGGTTCACTTGCCTGCAGAGCAGGATGAGGTCTGTGGCTATAGCAGAGGTAGCTGCTCAGACATCCCTGGCATTAACATCATTTTAGCGACTTCACCTTTTTCTTGCCAGAGCTGTTTAAGTGAGGTACCTCTAATAAGACACAAAGTCCTACACAGAAAGCTTTGCATCTCAGTGCCAAGAACATCCAGATTTTGAGATGCTGGTCAATTGAGGGGGTTGATTTTGGTGTCTCCACTGTCATCTCACAGGTCCTGGATGGTGAAGCCAGGAGCAGCTGAGCAGCAGGTGCTCTCCCTGAGGGGACAAGGCTGAGATACTGTCCCTGGCTTTGAGTGCTTACTCAGCAAAGCAGGAGAATGGGAAGTGGGGAAAGACAGCAAGGAGGGAAAGAAAAAATAAACCCTACCAAACCATACAAAAATGTTTTCAGTTCCTGTCAGGAAAAGATATATTGAAAACGACATCAAGTCAGAACTCATTGATTCTCTTTTGTTATAACCATTATACAGAGCCTTTCAATCCCTTAGATTTTCAGAACGGCAAAGTCACTGTCTGAGAACCTTAACCCCGAGTCTCTGGGCCACCCTCTCCCATCTTCTCTTTTAAAATTATTATTACTGTTATTATTTTTCCTCATTGTTTTTAAATCACTCTCCATATAACAGTTGTTTTTCACATTAAATAACATCAGATGAGAGCTCACCATAGTCAGAAGAATGAAACTGTCATCTCTAATTTGCCTGGCAGAGGCTGTGTTGACAGGAAGTTGTCTGTGGTTGTTTAGAAATAAAATAATGCTCTGAGGAGAAGTGCAGAAACTTAATAGGACTTTAAAAACAACAGGAGCCATGGGGACTGCAGATGGTTCCTAGGCCTAAGGACTAAATAAACAATGATTTTATAGGCAAGAATGTAGCCTAGGGGAGATGGCCTCTAAAGAGATGTTCACACATATTGTGTCCAACATCATTAGACTGCCCGGTGGGAGCAAACGTTCGGCAGTTAAAGACATTTTGAAAAGGAAAAATCAGCCTCAAAAGATGCTTTAAATGAACAGGAGGTGGAAGAGCAAACCGTCTGAAGAACTTCGCGCAGCTAAATGACTCACCAAACATCTGTCTCAGGGACCAATAATTTGAAACTGATTGACTTACTGGGTGTAAAATATATAGATAAATGTAGAGGGGGGGAAAAAGAAGGTAAAAAACATCCAAAAGGGGAGGTGGGATTTGCTGCAGGAAAACAAGAGACGGAGGCTGGTGAGGAAGGGGGGCCAGGTGGGGGAGACGGGAGATTCAAAACCAAGTAGCAATAAAGCCAACAGGGATGAGCTCTTTTCAAGGTCCAGAACACAGCTCATATTCTCTCTCTCTCTTTGAGTTTTCATTTAAGCCTGGCACATCTGAGTGCAGATAATTAAAAAAAAAAAAAAAAACCAAACCCCCCCCCCAAAAAAAAAAAGGAGACAACCTGATATTCACTGATTGAAAAAGTAAACACAAGGACCAGCCTCAAAAGGGATCCAGCGCTGCGATTTCGAAAATAAGGGCCTTGGAACAGCAAGTGCAATCTTCTACCCAGGGCTGCTAAACCCTTTCTGTCAAACCATTTACATTTATAAGGCCTTCAATCATGTAGTGGTTTTATTTTTTTCCCTTTCCCCACTTCCCGCCTCCCACCCCACCTCCTCTCTCCCTCTCTTTTCTGCAGAGCACTCATTTCAGACTCACTCCTTTGTTACACCTGTTTGCAAGTGGGTATTTTGCAGTTAACTTCGGCTGGCCTCTTCATATTTATGGCTTTCAAGAAAGGCAGAAGGTGGGGTGAGGGAGAGAGCCAAGACAGGCTTTTTGTAAAGAGATGTGGTAAATTTTGCATCTAGCATTTTTTGGCTGGAGGGTTTGCTGCAAAGAAAGGAATGTTGACGTTGTAGCTGCTGCTGGAGAGACCTTTTTCTGCTGTGGATTGAGAAGAACATCAAAATCCCTATTGTGTGAAAGCCAAACCCTTATTTCTGTATCTTGACAGCTGTATATATAGATCTGTTAGATTCCACACATTTTCTTACATTAATTACCTGGGAATAAGATTATATTTCTAAAATAACAAATTCTTTTATAACGGAAAAGATCACAATTTTTTTCTTTGGCAGCAATGTCAAAATAAAACATTTTGACACTTTTCTGAGATTTTTCTCTGGATTACTTTTTTTCCAGATGAAAGGCACTGTTTTCAATGATCAGGCATTTCCTAACAAACTTAGTAACAAAAGAAGCCAACCCAAGCCAAACAAAGTACAATTTAATGGAAAATTTCTGACCCTCTCACTGGACAAGGTCTGCTTTTGTTATCCAATCTTACTTTTCAGCCTTCCCTTGGAGTTGGCAGTTTAATTGATGTGAACCAGGTTGACCTGGTTTTTTTGCTCATCTGAGGGTACTTGGATCATATTCTGTGTCCCTTGAAGCCGTAGAAAAATAGCACCAGTGCTCTTGAAACTAACAGGATGCTCATCACCTTGGGTTTGTAAGACGAACACCAGATAAAGAGAATCAATAATCTATCTCAGAGCAGCAAAAACATCAGAGCAAGCCTTTCCACACAACCCTCAAAGGCTCACAGTGAGTCACCATCAGCAAATGCGGATCTTGTTTATGCCTCTCACGCTATATCAGGATAACACACTAGAAATAACACTGCTATTTAGATCTCGCATAGCATTTGTAGGGTGGAAACAAGCCTCTTGGAGCTCTTGGCAAAAGTGGTTGCAGCCTCACTATTCCCATTTTGCAGACTGGGTGAAAGTGTGACCCTTGAGAAGGGTCTGGGAGTCAACCTGGAGGTTCCTAATGAGCAACTCGGTGCCCCACCACCCCTCGTCCCCATGTCACCAAGGGCATCGGTGAGGATACCAGCTTTGGATGCAGGCACTTAGGGTGGACAGACATTTCAAACACTCACCTGACCAATTTACACAAGTACTCCATTCCCAGGAGCCACCTTTGGCCATGCCAGGACAGAAGGGGTGATTCCTAACACCTAAGGTCCAAAATGTCTCTGGAGAGGGAGCAAGTGGTTGCTTCTGATTGAAATAGGCATTGAGGAGCAAGATTGGCTCTGCCCCTTGCGCTCAGCTGCCATCTCTGTGTGCAACCTTCATCCACTTGCCTAAACCAGGGATTTCAAATGTGGGTCCCTGAAATTAAATGTCTGAATCCTTATTCAGATAGCAAAATAGTTGGCCTTCATCTTGAAGTTGCTAAGCAACCATTGCTCATATCAGAGCCAATGGGATCTGCAAACATGCAGAGGTACCATCTCCAAACATGTGGTGGTACCACTTCTGGTAAGCAGGTCACCTGTCTGGTCCCTAAATGCTGAAGAAGTTTGCTGCGTTTAGAATTTAGGCACCTGTGGATGAACATTCTGACTTTAATTTCTTTGCTGTCCCTTGTATGAAATAGTATTGCATCTTACTGAGCATGGGGATCTCACCTGCAGTGGGTCTGCAAAACACCCAGACTGCTTGGGTGAAAGAAACTGCTGCAGAAAAGAGGTAAAACAGGGCAGCAAAGCAGGCAAGGGCAAGTGAAAGTGCTGGTACACCATGACGTGGCACTGGGGCACTGTGGGGCATAAGCAGCTTTCATTTTTTTCTGTGGCTGTACCATGTCATTAAATCCTCGTATTAATAAATGACATCTCACAGACAAAACCCTGCTAACTTCCTATGCCAGTGCAGAGTCCTATAATAGGGATTTGGAAAACTGGGGGCGGGGGGGGCTGGGGTGGGAAGGTGGAGGCTCACAGGCAGTTAGGAAATTCAAATGGATTCCAAAAGAACATCTGGTGTAAGGATGAACAGTTCTAGGGTCTGGCTAACAGGTTTATTTGCAGCTTGGAAGGCAGACTGACCAAAATGTCTAATGTGTTAGGACAATTTGTGTCTGAGGAAGGGAGCATGGCCCCCAGCCTGCTCCTGTGTCATTATCAGGTCTAGGGCTGTGCAAACATGATTGCATTGGTCTGTCACCCTTAATATCTGACTCCAAAGTGCTTGTGGCATATTGGAGTATATCAAATAGTGACCAGAAATCCTCCCTGCCACTGAAACTTGATAATGCATATTCTCACTCTGTTACCACGGCCCTTGGTTAAAGCTCATCACTCAGTGTGCGGTGTGATATGAACACCATGTTCTGGAAGCTAACAGACTTCAGTAACACAAGGCGGTCTTTGTTGGTTGGCCTCAGTGATTGAGAGAGGTCACAGCAGCATTTACTTTAACAGCCACTAGAAAGTCAAGAATCTGCACATCTTTCATCTAGTACAATCTTCTGAAGACCACAAAACGAAATATTTCACCCGTCAGTTTTTGCGTACAATTTGTTTGAAGCAGAACCTCTCTTTAGGAGAACATTCAACAGCAAATTTTTTCCATGGTTTCTCCTGTCCTACTCACTGCTTCCACAGATGTCAGTCAGCTGGGTCTCACATGACCAGCTATGAGGTTAGGAGAGGGAAAATGCTCCGCGGTTCAGATCGAGAGGAACCTTATCTGTACCAGCAGCAATGGTGAGCTGCAGGGACTCACAGTCTGCGCCACATCTGCTGGGTGAAGGTTAGTCCCACATGGATGGGGAGGGTGGTGTCTGGTATGAAGCAGTAACATGGCAAACAGTAGACATTGTGGTCAGTATCACGTAAGAAGAAGTACAGCAAGAAATGAAACGGGATGAAGGACATTATTAGGGATACTATTACTGCCATGCCCAAAGAAAACCATAGCATTTGAATTTAATCCTTTCCAGATAGTCTGGCAGTTTCAGTGAAATTCTTGTTTCCTTGCTCGTCCAGGACTTTTTTCTAAACTCAAAAATTCCTTCCTTGTTATTACCATTTTCTGTCTTTGCCATGTGGACCTTAGCCTGACTTTAAGAAGTGCAGGAATCTCAGCGAATGTACCACTCTTTCAAAAGCACCAGATATAAAGGAAAAACTGAGTTTGGTCACAGAATTTTGGGCAAATTCTCACTGTTTTCAGACTCCAAGTCAGGAGTGTTCAGTTGCTTTTCTGTGTTTAGCTCCAACTCTGTGGCCTGACCCCACCCTTCCCCTCCCCTCTCTTCTAGAAAATAAATTAAGAGAGATTCTGACGAGCAGGAACGGGAGGAAGCTGTGACATGTAAAATGGCAGTCTCTGGCAGGCTGTGCTTGCACAAACAACCCCCCCAGTGCTTATGAAAGGGAAAAAAGTGGGAAGGGAGCTATAAGCAGCCAGGCTATTTTCAGGTTCTGTTCCAGGCAAAACTGGTACTAAATTATTTACTAACCAATTGTGTGAAGGACTCAAATCCAGTGGCATCCACATGCAGCACTCATAACCTACTAACTGCATTAACGCATCTGAGGATTAAGGGAGATTTGAATCAAAGTAATGGGAAAGAAATCATGTGCTGAAGTATTTAGATGTAGTCACTTTTCATACCGTCTCAATGCCTAGAGACTCATCTTCCCCTTTCCCTGGCAAGAGGCAGCAGCCAGCTACTAACCATCGGTGCTGACAGCTTCCAGCTCAGCCAAGCTTCCATTTTGGAGATCAAATTTGCAGAGATGCAGCTGGGTCCAGGAGAAAAAAATCCAAAAAAAAACCCAACCCCAAACCAACAACAAAACCAAGAAAACAGACAAAGAGAAAGGAAATGAAAAAGAAAAACCACCAAAACAAAAACAACCATAGCGCTTTGGGGACTATTTGAATTAGTAGCAGGGGGCTGGCAATGGGAAGGAAAAGTCTGTTAAGGGTCTCCCAACTTTTCCCAGATGATTCTGCTAACCAGCTGACATCTTTTACTGGATTACTGCCTGATGGGATGGGGAAAGGAATCTGAATAGCAATAAGGCAGAGAGCTGGAGCAGTTAATCTGTGACACAGCCAACTGCTGTGGTTGTGGAAACAGACACTCTTCTCCTTGTCTGAAAGAGATGGGGGAGGAGGAGGAGGAGAAGGAGGTAAAGCATCTTACGATTTGGGGAAGAATAGGGGAATCAGTGACTATCTTTAAGATGCCCTCCTGCCTTTCACCAGTACTAAGGAGCTGATGCAATAAAGTGTGACTATAAAGCTGCAAATTTAGTAACCTATGTGCAGTACTGATAGGCTATATCAGTGCTGAATGGTGATGGGGAGAACAGAGCATGGGATCTCCCTTACCTTTGCTTTCTGCTTCAGAGCTCACTCATGCTGAGGAAGAGCAACATGAGTGAGAAAGTGAGAAGTGGAGGACGGAGAAAGTGCAGCATATGGAAGTCACAGGGGTAAGGGGTAAGGATTTAGGCCGATGCTGAGTTACCTGGTACCTCAGGATACCTTTTTTTGTTTTTTTCTGGACAGGGAGATGTCCAGACTTTGCAATCAGGTGACATCTTAATGCAAACTCAATGCAGAGGATCCCCAAATGGGTGCCAGAGAAGCGTGGCTTTGAGAGTGAGCTTCATCCCATGGATCACCACTCAGACACTGCATGAAGTGGTGACAGGGAGGAGGGTTATTATCTCTGCAGAGCCTGTAAACCAAGGACACAGTCTGCCCCTGCAAAGTTAAACCCTGAAAGTTGTCATGCACTCAGCTCACATATGAGCCTTTTGTTACAGGGAGAGGGAAACTTGGCAAAGACATTTAGGTGACACTGCTTGTGGAAAAGTTACACCTGGATGTTTTTAAGCTCTTTTTGGACAGCACAAAGGAGACAGGGCAGGACAAGGGAGTGCTGGTGAATAGCTTATCTGAAGGACACCAGTCCTGAGGATGCAGACCTGCACTCTGAGACAGGCAGGTGGTGAGGGATGGGAGCAGACAGCTCTCACTCAGCCATCTTTACTTGATCCTTTGTAAATCTGAGCCTGAAATCTTTATTCACTCCCAACACCCTATGTAATGTGAAGTTTTTACATGTCAATCAATGTCACACTTTCAAAGGGTAGTGTTTACTCTTGCTAGCAAAATTGGCAGGATCAGACCTTAATGATGGGAGAGGAAGGAGTCGAGAAATGCACACCAGAGTTGAAAGCTAAAATCATAACAACTGGCTTGGACGTCCCACAAATCCAATAGTAAATGAAATCCAGTGGGACTTTTTATTAATTTAATCTTGCAAATGTTTTTTTCCCTCTCTCTTGTGACAGCTCTACAAGACAGATCTATACATATCTCTTGCTTTTCATAGTTCAGGAAACTGAGGCATGACTTGCTCTAGAGAGTTTGGATTCAGGCTGACATCTTAACCATCTCAGCCTTTCTTTGCATAGGAAGGTGGCAGAGGAACTGATGGAATTCTCAAGAGCTGGCCACTGTCAGCTGCAAACAGAGCTGCCTAAGGGATGAGAAACATGTGCTGTAGTAACATGGTGTAGGGAGAGCTGTGAGAGCTGTATGCATACATCTCTACTTCACTGTGTGCAGCACCAGCTTTAAAAACAGATCTTCAAACCCACCCAACTCCCCTCAGCAAATCCTACTTGAAAACTATAGTCCATTCCTGTCTGTGTGAATGATTAATGCTGTGGACTTGCACATACAGACAAGGGCTCATCAATTTCTTTAAATGGTGATGGTTCTCGCATTCTTCACCTAATTTCAATGAATTTGCAAACCCCATTTCATTTTACTTGAGCCTGTCCCCCAAGGGCTTACGTTGTGCAGTTTCTCTGAAAATGTGTATTGCTTTAGATTTGTGCTTTGTAACTGGCTAACCACCTACTTATCAGTGCTTGTCATCTGGGATTTTTTTTTTTTTTAATATTCTTAAATCTTATCAAAACATGAGTCCTAAATAAAATTCCTTCTGCTAACTACCAGTCATGGAGTCATTACTGGAAAGGGCGATAGCAAGGTGGAGGATAGCAAAGCTGAGCTGAGTGTTCCTATTGGAGTGGACAGCTTCATATTTGGTAATAAAAAAAGTCACTGAGTGTTTAAACTGTGTCTTCCTACATCTTTTAGCCTGCAGCCTGGTTAGACTCTCCTCTAGAGTGAAACAGCTAATTCAAAACCAAACTGATCTTCTTTGGTTAATAATAACAATGAAAAAATATAAATAGCATTCATGGGCATCTCATTAACAAAAGGAAGGATTTAAATTATTGCAATAGTTATTACATTCCTTTAAACCAACATCTTCTGAAAGCAGGGTCTAAACAAAAAACCCCAAAACATTCAAGCAGGACACAGTTATTGTATATTTTAACTTTTAATCATCCTATCAAGCTGATTAAATAAACAAAGAGAGTGGTGATTTATTTGACTGAGGGAAGAAGGCGACGGGAAAACTTCAAATGCATTCAAGGATTTTGGTGCCAAACCAAAAATCAGGTAGAAAAGGAGGTACGGCTCTAACATAGTCCTTTCTTTGGAATACTTTTTCCACATTTCACCTGTAGCCT
>JAYRBT010000093.1:64334900-64345540 GCA_036023395.1 Myiotriccus ornatus
AAAAATCCAATGCGCAGGCTGGAAGGTGTAAAGACCTTCCCCGGTTCTTCGTTCGCAAAGACTGGCCATTACTATTACTTACCAGTTTACACTATCATCATTGCCCAGTGGACTGGATAAGCTACCCAGGAGCAGGTCAACTTCAAATGAGTGTGACAGGGCCCAGGAACACCACCCAGCTCTCAAGTGCATGCAGAAAGGGTAGAACACAGGTACCAGCCTTTGAATCACTGCAGACCTAAACTGTATCATCCTGCAGTCGTCATCCTTCCAAATATAGAAGGGGATTCACTGAAAAGCTCAACTTCTTATCTTTGCTGCTGACCTTTACTGAGTTACACAATTGGTTTCGTGAACTGAAGAGGACTCACATTCAGAGTTTACTATGCACTGGCTGTCTCCACTTTTATGGTTTGCACTTTTACTTTATTATCTTTAATTTTCTTCTTCCAACTCTTGAGTGGGTATTAGAAAGTCAATACAAAACCTATTCCGACCTTTTATTCTAAAATAACAGCACTAAGCTTGTTTATTTACACGGAGACAAGATGATATTTGTGACAGCCTTGTCAATAGTTCAATGGCACAACGCTAACTTTTTTTTTCTTTAAACTCAAATGCACTTTATTTATGTGTGTTTGTCTGTCTCTCCAGATTAACTCTTGTTTTCTGCAATCAATATCAATATTCTCCAAAGAGCTGAAAAACTTCTCAGATAACAGCTACTGAGCAAGGCACTTGGCCTTTGAATGCCTCGCCCTAGGGTAGAGGTGTGCTGATTCCTGCGAATGAAGGGTCAGCTATCCTGAATTTACAGTTTCCAGCTTGTTTGGTTGAACAGGCCCCTTTGGCACCTCTTACCAGTTAACAGAGACCCTTGTCAATTTTGATAGTGTTATTTTTCAGTCCTACATCTTAGGCCAAGACCTATGCCTTTCCGTGCCTCAGTTTCCTGCTTGTAAATTAAAGAATGGATGTAAAGCAGTGCATTGGTTATTTATAGATGTTAATTGATAAACAAATCTGTATTTTCAGATTTTAAGTCTCGGTATGAATGGTTTGATTTTCCAGAGGACCTGAACACACACATTTGACAGAAACACAAAATCACAGAATAAGCCAAATTGGAAGGGACCCACAAGGATCATCAAGTCCAGCCCTTAGCCCTGCACAGAACCATCCCCAAGAGTCACACCATGTGCCTGAGAGTACCATTCAAATGTTTCTTGAACTGTCATACTCGGTGCTTTGACCACTTCCCTAGGGAGCCTGTTCCAGTGCCCAACCACCCTCTGGGTGAAGGACTTCTTTCTAATATCCAACCTAAACTTCCACTGACATTGGAAGCTGGGACCTACAAGCACACTCAGCCTAGGGGTGTTTCTTATAACAGCCAAGGAAGGAAAGGTGGGCAGGCCAACTTGGACAGAGGGGAATTCATTCAGATCAAAAGGACAGACTCAGATCAAAAGCCAGAAGTGAGGCTGCTCATCTGAACTAAGCCCTCTAGCCTCAGGATTGGTTATTTGAATTGAGAATGTCCTGTCAGCACTCTTTGTCTTGGCTGATATAAAGAAAGTCCCCGGCACATTTTGTCTCAGACCTCCAGGCAGCTGTGATGAATACTGGGACACTTTCTTGTGCTCTCTTTATCCTTTCATAGATGCAGGTTATCTATGCCTTGCAAATCCAAAACAGATAGGCTCTTGGTTTTTGATTCAGACCTGACTACTCTTTGAGTCACCAGCTATGGCTCTGCATTTATTTGACCATCTTTAGAAGGAAATTAGGGTCTCGCCTAAATCCGGTCCATTTTCATTCCACATGGAGTTTGGGGAACAAATGAGCCCCGTAACTCTGGATAACACTCGTTCTAAATCATCTAACATTGAAGAAATCCAACCCTCATGCCCAACTGGATCATAAGCTATACCTCATTAATCTTACTTGTTCCTGCACACTTTTTCATGTTCTACCTAGCACTCACAAGGTTTTTTGTCTAGATTGTTAGTCCAAGGCATCATTTTGCCCAGAGACCATGGACTTGCTCTCAGAAATTGCTGGATTTCCAGTCTTGTAGGAAATGTTTCTCATTGTTGCTATGACCTACTCCAGAAGTAGTTGCCTTTTAGTATGAGCTCTAAACAGCATTCTGCCGACTTCTGTGAGGACGCTGTGGAGAGAAGTCATGCAACAAGGGCAGAGGTGGGTTGCGCATTATTTTTGAACTCTAATTAGCGGTAAAGTGGTGCCTGGGAATAAACACTAAACTGTGGAACTCAGATATGTCTGGCTGATTATTTCCCATCTTCTGCTTTGACCCTAAAAGTCAATAAAGCTCCAATACTGCCCTTCTTTGAGATTCCCCTTCTTCTTTATAACAGTGTGATTAAAATACCCTAGTTCAGGTCCAGCCTATTTGGATGGTGCCATGTGCCTCTTCCCCATGGATTTCTTCACCCTGGCTGCCGGCCAATCAAGGCTTCAGCAATCTGATCAGCTGCATGATTTAATGAACCCTGCTTTCATGGGGAAGGGCACATTCCTTTATAAAAACCGGTGAGATATCACATTTCACAGGATGACCTCTACTTTCATAAGATGATGGGAGAAAATTGGTTTTGGAAATCGAGGAAGATTGCATCTTGTGAAACAGAAACCAGAGATTGACACAGAGACCACCTTTCCATTCCAGTCCATTTAATTTTCAGGTTTTGGTTTTGATGGGGAGCTAAATATAGTTTGGGTCACTAGCCTAGAAGCACAAATAATTAACAATGAAAGAATCCCCTCTCCAACTCCACTACTTCACTCTGTGAAACTCTCACAGCAAATGTACTATGCTCAAAGCTGAATAAAGAAGAAGAGCTTGTTCTCCATGCTGCTGCAGCAGTCTTGGTGCCGGGGGGGGCGAGAAATGTACTTCTATTAACAATATCCTGCAATGTTCTGGTGTTCTGTTTGTATTGCTCTTCCCAAAAGGCAGATTTGAAGAAGTGGCAGAATGCAATAGTCCAGGCATTAAGACTTGAACACACAGGTGTTGTCTGGGGTCTAAAGTTTGGTGCCTATGTAATTGTCAGGGTCCTATTCTGAATCCTGGAGGAAAATAGCAAAAAATAGATAATGATTACGACAAGTAGAGATTAACTTTGAGAGTTGTTTAGAGAACTTAAGAAAGATTCTCTTTCATGAGGTCATAAGCTTGATGCTCTAGGCTAAATAGAGTCTGACAGGCATGTTTGTTCAGGATACATTTATTACTGAGCTATCCAGGGACATCCACAATTACTGTCAGGAGTCGTCTGATGATTAAAGAGCAGAGTGAGCAAAACGGAAGATTAAAGGCACAGAACAAGGAGCAGTGATGTCTGTCTTCACTGAGAGTACGCAACTGACAGGAAATGTTGAGCCATTCAGGAATCCCTGTGTGTGTACACTGAAACTTGCTGTAAGTTTCTTAGACAGCAACTGCCTTTCTTCCATAAACTGCTAGACATGTAAAAGACCATCAAAGGGCACAGAACCTGTGGTCTGCACCCTTAACTCTTCAGAGAGTCTGTCATGCAGAATCTGGACACCAAAGGGGGTGTGTGTGCTTTTCTGTGGCCCTTCTGTAATGCGTTCTGTAATCCCTAGTACCTACAAAATGCTTTTCACACTCCTTCCACCTTCAGTATTCCTGGCAGAAAACTGGAAGTGGCAGAAGTACCATTACTTTCTACTACCTGGTGCCTTTACCAGGTATGGTCTGGCTTCCAGTTTACTCTGTACAAAGTTAACTCTTTTACTGTGATACTGGGTGGACACTTTTGCAGGTGTATTGTGGTCATACTTTCCTTACAGTGGAAATGCAGTGACTGACCACAGGGCCAGATGGAGAGGGAAGAACCTGTCAGAGCTTCCTTGTCTGTGTTCATTCACTCTTCCTATGGAGTCAGACCTGCCAGGACTTGCCTCTCCCGGGGAGCTCCCTGGAGACAACTTACAACGATAAAAACTAAGCACCATTTAAGATGTGATTTGCATGAAAGGTGTATAAGGGCCTAAAAGTGCGCCAATCCCTTTATAATCACTAGGATTTATTTTGAATAACCAAAAAGAGAGGAAAAAAATAAAGAAGTTATGTTAAATCTGTAAACTCTGTGGGGAAAAAGAGTGTACCAAAAGTTTTACCCCTGGAAATGATGACAATGGAAGAGGGACATTTTCTAGTATGGCCTGCAGCTGGGAGAGTTCAACACATCTTCACCTATTCCTTGAGAAATTCTTCTCTATGTCAATCCAGAGATCCATGTAAATACATCCTAGAAAAAGTGGAGATACCCATGAAAGGGCCTATTATGGACATAGTGCACAAAGGGACAGATTATATAGTTGTCTGCTAATATCTACTTATCAATTCTTCGTTCCTCAAGGAATTCCCTTTGTCCTTACCTAGCATGAGCCAGGAGAGCACCCAGCCTGCAAATGGGTTTGAAACAGACAGAAGGATAAAGAAAAAAAAAATCTTTCTCCCCAGAGTCTCTTCACCTGCAAACACTTTTCTTTCTGTGTGTGCATGGCTACATGTACTACAACTTTATATCTGCACTGGGTTCCCCTGGGGAGCTTCAAACTCTCTTAATGCTTATGACTGGCAGTCAATTTCCATCCAGAAGTATCTTCCATAGAAAAGACATGAAATAGGCAAGGAGAAAACAAATATTCATTACTCCAGGAGTTAAGGTAACATCCATTTGGATTGCACATCTGTAAAAGGCCAATAAATTGAAGGCAATGCACATAATTACATTACAGGCCAATCTGAAAAAATGATGCATTCCTCCAGAGCAATTCTCTATTGTTGGGGTTTAGAAAAATTCTCCCTTCCTGCTGCTGCCAAAACAAAACAAAACAAAACAAAACAAAGAAAAAGAAAGAGAGAGGGAGAAAAAAAAAAAAAAAGATTCTTCTTTTTTTGGATGTTGATGATTAAATAAAAGAACGCTGAATGGCAATAGTCATTAGACCAGCAGGAGGAATAAATAAGGAACATCATTGGTAGTTGTAAATAATGGATGCCGTTTTGAGCACAAAGCAACACATCTGGTAATTATTCTCAATTCCACTCCAATTGCTTTGATTTGGCGGTGCAAGGTGCCACAATGAATTCTGCCTTTATTTATTTATTTATTTATTTGCAAATCAGTATTTAATTGTGAATTGTCTCGGAAGAATCAATTGGATTTATTGCTTCTGCCTTACGAGGTGTGAAATGTTTGCCATTACTGAACAATGGATTATTTTTTAATAATCTCTGCCTAATGTCCTTTTTGTTTTGATCCTCCCCTTCCTCATATACTTACATTTTTTGTCATGATGCTAATATGTTTTTAGGACTGCTTATTTGATATTTTACTAGCATTATTTTCTTTATTAAAATAGAGTTCAAACAAGACTTCTCTGACAAAGCCTCTTTGTGTGATGTTCTACAAATTACTCTTAGGGAGATGTTTTTCAAGGAACATGGTTGGACCTAACTAACACATATATCTTGTTACCCAAAAAATGTGATTTTGGGTGTCTTTTCCTAGCCCTGATTTTTTTTTTCCCATTATGATTTGTGTTTGTCTTTAGAAAGAATCTTTTCTATCCATTCTCTCTCCTGAAATTCCAGATAAAATCCCTCCTCTCCAAAACAAAAGAAAAATGAAGAAGGTAAAGCTTTTGTTTTAATTTTCAGTGATTACTAGGAAACTTAGGAAAGAAATTTAATTTGGTAGATGTTTTCATTTTTAAAATTTTTCTGGCTTTGACTCACAACATTTGTGGATGAACCTTTCCTCTGTCAAGAATTTCAATTTAGTCTTGCACATAGTATAGCCAAACAAAGCCAGGGGTGATGATGACTTCGTGACTATTACACCTTTAAAATGTCTCTGGGCCTTGGGTTCTTGTCTATGACACAGTAATAAAGTTTTGGTTTTTTTCTGAATTGTCTGCTGAGATTATAACCATGCCAGGACTTCTCTTCTATCACAGTGCTTACAGTACTTAGCAGAACAGGGACACAGTCACAGTTGCTTTCTCCAGATGATACTGTAATTACCACATTAATTTGTATAACAACCTTCAATCCTCTGGCTGGGACACTCCTTCCCCTGAGCCACACTTATTCCTCTACTAAGCTGACACATCCTCTCTCCTTAGGAAGGACTCAGTTCAGCTGAGTCTGAGATGCCTTTTTGTTTAAAAAAAACCCCAAAACACGGGGAGTGGAAAAGATAATATACGTTTAGTTTAATGAGGAAACATTGATCTAGATGACATTAGCTTTATTTTAAAACTAAACAAAGAAACAATATCCACCCTCCAGGCCTATAGCACATCAGTTTGAAGATGATGACAAAATCTCCAGGGAACCAGAGCCCTGGTGGTTGCAGGGACAAATTCCCAGACTGGATGGCAACTCCCCAGGCCCCAGTGGAGACTAGCAAGCCCCAGGAATAGTCTCAGAAAAGCAGAGGGAAGGGAAGAACCCTACAGTTTGTCAGCTGTTCAGACTCTGCTACCCTGGGGATGACTGGAAAACTGCCTCTTTGAAAGCCACGCTTTTGTAGAACAGCAAAGTCGCTGGAGCTGGGCACAGAGTCCCCTCTCTCCTCCTCTGGTGACAGTCACTGCACGCTTAGCTCTGCTGTGGAACAGAGTAGGCGAGCTAATTAACACAATAAGTCATAAAGAGATGGTGCCAGTGGGGAAAATGGATTCGCGTGAGCTGTCTGTGTTTGTACCCCGCGCAGTCCTCTGTCACGAGACCGTAACTGTGTGATTAAGAACGACAAGTGTTAACCCCTCCTGTCCGGGGGTCTCCTGGCTCTCCTGCTGCAGTGGTCTCATCCCATTTTCTTTCTCAGAATTACAGCAATTAGTAACAGAAAAGGCTTATTACTTCTTCTATCCCACATGCTCACTCTGCTCCTTGGATGGAGTGAAATGAATCCCTATGTTCATGCAGTTCATTGTCCAGCCAATTTTTAAACGGCTTGAACAATGAGGATTTCTTCAGAAAGCTGTTTCATTGACTAATGCCTCTCTCTCAGACTGATTAGCTCCCATACATGAAAGAATAAAATTCATTTGGGGAAGAGGTGGAACTGAAAAATCCCCCTTGTAGAGTATTCACCAGACTGCTCCCTCAGGCGTGGGTAAACCCTGTAGCCAGCAATCACATGTGGACCAGCAGTCTCTACTTTGCCTGTGGGTTATGTTTTTTGTATCCAGTCAACATTTCCAGATCTGGCATGCAACTTCTGATTAATCACAGAGACAAAACTGGAATTCACACTGTTGGAAAACAGTTATCCAGTAGCTGTTTTGTTTAAAACAAAAAGAAATTGGTCTTGGGGGTGTAAAGGGTGGAAAACCTCCAGAGAATGGAAATACACAGTCCTGATGACATTCCCTCGGCATGATTAAGCCAGGTTCAGGGATGAGTGTGGCTTGAAGCCCAGAGTCACACTTTCAATGGGTTTTTGTTATGGATTGCAGTATCTGAGTGTGTGGGAAGAATGGAAGGAAAAAGGATTCAATCTGTTGATCCAGATCACCCAAACTCAGTGGCTCTCAGACCGTTCTTGCGGAAAATGAGGATAAAGATACTTCTTATGAACAGGTGAGTCAGGGCATCATCTTTCTGATTATTTTTTCATGGAGTGAATGTCCCTATTTAAATTCAACAAAATAATAATAACTGAAGACACAGAAAAGCTAGGTAAACTCCATGCACTGCAACCCACTGGGAATGAATGCTGTTTTCAGGTAGTATTTGGTTTTGCATTTGTTTTACTTCTTTTTAGCTAGCAGTGCCTTATACTTAAATATCCCCTGAAGGGAAAAAAAATATTAAAACCTAAAGAAGAGCTGACATAAAGAAAGGAATTGAAAGAGCACCTGACTAAAGTGGTTATTATTATTCACCTTGATACACTCTCACACACACACATAGATATTAATCCTTAAGTTTTTTACTAACAATTTTTATGACAGTTAGGAGGGTTCCATTAAAGTAATAATAGTTTATAGCATTTTATCAATAACCAGATCAAACTTTCCCAGGAGTATCCCTAGAACTCCAACAGGCATGTATGCACCTAGATATTTTGTAAGACTTTTTGGGCTCACTGATATCCATAGTGACATTAACAAGATGTGTACTGGGTGTTGAGTGAGATCTTTAAATTTGTTTTCTATCCTTGCCCATGAGAAAAATTAAAAAGAATATTAAATGAAAGCCAGATCGTGTCAAGAGAGACAAATCCTCAGCCCACACAGATGGAACTTTTTTTAGTGAATTATAGAAATTGAACAATTTGGGGGAGGGAGAGAACTATGCATTTACATTAAAAAATAAGGAAATAAAGATCATCACCAGGATAGATCACTCCAGACACAGATTTCTGTGTCTAACTCATTGGTTACATAACCAGAAGACAAAAAGCTAATTAACTGTCCAAATCAAGAAATGTTGCCCATCCCAGATTCAAAGTGCTCACTGGTTCTAGACCTTACTTGTGAGTCTCAGCAAACCCAACAAAAGCCAACCGAGCGAAAGAATTGTTTCCAAGTCCCAGCTGATTTCATCCTTAATGAAGCAAGAGACCTGGAAATGGATATAACCTTCCACTGCAAAGATACCTGTTATAGGTCACCACGGAGGAGTAAGGAGGCTCTGGGGTTGCAAGCCAGGACTTCACCATTTGAGTTAATGAACAAATTCCTTCTGCAGGAGTACTGCCAGGACTGAAAAAAATAACTGTTAGAAGGCACGATTAATTAATAACTATTGTTCAGGCAATCTCAATAATATTTATTGGAGACTAAGACCATACTAAAGCCTGACCTGTAAAAATCTAGTCTCAGTTGCTGTAGGGATCAGTTACTCTTATGAAATAAGCATCGCCACTAAAAAATGATGTGCTTGATCCAACATAAGAGCAGGTACAGACAAGCATGGACTGAGGGAATGCTTGTGGTGGCTGTGGCATTGCCCCTGGTTTCCCACCTCAGCAGTGTGTTCAAAGACTCACCTTGAGATTGGGAACTGGGAAGAGGGACTTGCATGAACTGTGTAAAGGAGCTCTACGAAATTTTCCCAAGGCCCCAGCCTTTTTCCCCCGCCCCCTGTTATTTCAGGAGCTGTGCCAGGTACTGGATGGCAAAGGGATTTTGTCTGCTGTGTGAAGACAGGTGCATTTATGGTCCTGTCCCTTTGTCACAGAACATCTCGCAGGGCTGATGAACATTACCCTTGCGGCATATCAAAGAACAAGACAAGTAATATTACTGTTTTAACTTCAGCTGAGTGCAGAGGTGATTTTCCCCTGTGTTGGCTGTGCTGCTAGACGGCAAAGGCTATAATCTGATCCTGCTTGGCTGGGACATTGCTCTGCAGTCATTCTGCCCACAGTGTGGCTAAGCTAAAAGGAATAATCACAAGGTTTAAGTAGCTGGAAGTAACTCTGTAAACGTCTGTCCTCCTCTTGACTTGCTTCTTCAGGAACTCAGGAAGCACTACAGATACTCAAGACAGGGTTTCCTCATCTGATTTCTACCTTGATGTTTCACGTGAGGAGAACGAGATTATTAGGACCAAATAACCCGATTGTGAAGTTGTGGTGGAATAATGACCACAGAAAGGGACCTACCATCAGCAGACAAACCTCAGCTTCTCCATAAGACCACTTTTGGTAACATGCCCTGCTGCCAAGTTGCCCTCTCTTGTCTGGTTCATCACTCTGCACACATCTGGCTTTAAAAAGGGTGGTCCATGTCATGAGAGAACATTGTACAGAATCCTTGCCAGCAGAAATGGCCTCTTTGACACCTGGTGGAATTGTCTCTCCCTCAATCCCCCTGTTTCCTTTTTTCTCCTGTTTTGTTTCTGTTCATTGAGAATGGATAGAATTCCATCTGCCTTTTTTTTTTTTTTTTTTTTTTTTAAAGTTTCATCTTGTTGGTCTTCCATACATATAAGCAACTTCTATGGCAGGATAATGTATACCAAAGCCTGCTCTAGTTCACCCTACAGTAAATCAAACTGACTTTTAGGAACTTCTGTGGAGTTACTGCTTAGTGACCAATATTTGAAAAGAAGAAAGTGTGGTCCTATTCTTTTTCCTGCTTGTTATAAATTCTAGAAATTACCATGATGTTACCTAAGAGAGACACAGTTAGGCAGGAAGAAAGAAAGGAAGAAAGACAAAACCAAAGGAAATAAAGAAGGTAAGAAAGAAAGAAAATAAGACATTGTTCTTTCAGCAAAAAGAATATAGTAATGAAGTCTAAGGAAAAAACCCCAATACTTTGACAAATAGAAAATAAACCCAATAATTTTTCTGTAAAATTGCCACTGACTCTTAAAAAATCTAAAAAGACATAGGATCTGAACAATACATGTGCACGCACAACTAACAAAGTACCTAGTTATGTGCAATCCACGTGCTCAAATTAGTGTGTTTTTCTTTGAAAGGAGGAATTATACTGACTTTTCTTTTATCCAGAATGCTACAATGAGAACAAATAATGTAAGTACACATAAATAGAAATAGGAGGTTGGGGCAAGGATAATATAAGTTAGCATGATCTCCTGCAATGAC
>JAYRBT010000093.1:64353563-64365147 GCA_036023395.1 Myiotriccus ornatus
ATCCTCCCTGGGGGAAAATGTTTCAGTGCAGTGCTGCCTTGAAAATTACCTCTCTACAAATGATATTACAAGGGGCCATATTCATTTTCTATCACAGATTCCAAAGCAAGCTGGTTTTAAAGATAAAAATATTTTTCTTAATTATGAAAACACATTTTAAAGACACTGATGTTGCACACTACTTTTAATTTGAAGCTTTTGAGTTTTTTTGAGTTCACTTTCTGCTGTGAGAATGGGAGTGGTAGTAAACTGAAATACAAAAATGAAAATGGAAATCGACTTTAAAGAGGAATTAAAATTGATCAGATTATCTCTATTGCTCAGGCTGATTGGGATGCAACCCCTTCTATTCTTCCCCTGATATTAGGAAGCAAACACGTGAAAGATGTCTTCTCTTTTTAGGACAAAACCCCAACTTATTCTACAATTCATAGTTTTTATACAGCAATTTTTATTCATAGATCTTGCCTAGAGTTTCAAAATATCAAGTCTCATCATTCATATGATACAGATAGAAAACTGTGGCATGAAAAGGTGAAAGTTGTGATTCGTCTTGGCTCTCTTTAGGTGTCTAAAAGTGAGATATCTAAATCTGAATTAATTGCCACAGGTTCATTCCCCATTCAGTGAAGACAGAGAGAAGGGTCTTTGAAGTACCATTTATCCCATCTGTCTTAGGATTGGGTGAATCACAGTTTGAAGCACCTGTCTCCCTCCACTGTCCACAAGAGGAGACTAGATGACTAACTTAGACAGTATGCTCAGCATTTAGGTGCTAAAGCTAGGAAAAGTGAATCCTGCCTGAAAAAACGTTCTAAGAACAGTGCCACAGTAGCCCTATTCAATATTTCTTCTGTCCTCAAGTCTAAGGCTTCCAAGAAGCTCAGATTCTGAGTAAAAGAACTAGATACAGTTTACTTAGAGAGCTACATCATTTGCGCAGAGATTTTCTGCCTCCCAAACTGATTTCATGTACATACTCCAATATATAGAGAGAGGCTGGAAAATGCTGTGTATGCCACGAAGAAAAGTTTTCTTGACCTCCAGCGTTTCCAGAGCCTTGAAACTTCTCGAAAGCTGTGATAGTATAATCTCGGACCTCAGCAGGCAAGAGGCAAAACCCTTCTCACGGAAATTCCCACTCAGAGAGGAGAGTTCAGTCTGCATCAAAACTGCAGGGTTGAGCTGTGTGCCAGCAGCTGAGGGTACTGCCTATAGTCCAGACATTTCCTAGCTCCTACTTTCCAGAAAGACTCTGGTTAACTCTAGAGTCAAAGGTATTTGCAAGCCTGCAATAAACAAGTGACAGCTGAGAAGAAGCAGGCATACATCTTTATGTGCTGAACACCGGACTCAGCTTATACCCTGCACAGCAGTGTAACAATATGAACTCTACGAGATCTGGAAACAACAGCCTTCTGCATCCAGATTCAGGGTTTCAAAGGTGTTAAGGTACTTGATTGACACTGATTATAGTTGGGGTTAGATGAGCAAACATATACACATTAATTACATGTGAATGTCAGATGCATGCAACTCTAAGTTCCCAGAAAGAACAGAAATTCAGACCTAGAGCAATGATGGCAGGCAGGAAAATAACTCTGGGTACCTTCTTAAATTTTTTTGTTGTTAACTATAAAACATGCCTGTTTTTAAAATAGAGAAAAAGTACTCACAAAACAGGAGTAAGGAGAGCACCAAGCCCTCATATCTGATGCGTTGGTGACTGTGTAGGGGATGTAAGTGCAGCACCCAAGAGCTGGGCTTGGACTCAGAGTGAGAACATTTTGATTCTCTGTGAATGTCAGACCAAACACACAGGGAAGAAGCTTGGAAAATCACAACAAGCAAATGAAATCTCTAAGGTTTGAGCATCAGTCACCCATACTGTATTCAACATCAGGCATAAAAATGGCCTATATGTTTATTTTCCCAAATATTCTTCTTTGAAAGAACGTCAAAACATGTCTTAAGTTTTTTAAAGAAATGTCTGTGTAACCATAACTGCAAGTTCATCAATGGAAAAAGTACATAATAAATGGCTTGTTATTTCGACTCTTTTTTGAGACAGGTCATTAGAAACTTCATTTGTCTACACAGATTGCACTTATTCAGCTATATTCTAATAAAATGCACATTGCTTTCAATAAAGGGAATGCATTTGCTATTGATGTGCTATAAACTACTATACAGAGAGGTGTTATTATATTCCTGTGTAATAACAAGCCAATTACAGTGATCAGCAAAACCTTTACAATAAAGTCAATGCACGAGGAGTGATTATCATAATGCATTCTAACTGTTCAGTGCCATAAATGCTTTGCAATTAATTGTGGAGTGTATCTATAAATGTATTATTAATGCTGTATAAAAACCCATTGACAAGCAACCTTTACATTAAAAAAAAAGATACTGGGATTGTTATGTGTTGCTGAGTTCACCTAGGAGGTTGAGCTGTATTTACAAAGGTGGGATTTTTTCTATAGGGTTACATTTTTTATTTTCTCCAGTCTTCTCCTCCTACCACTTCTTCCATTTTTGGCTTGATATTGAAAAAGCTCCAAATAGCACACTGCAGTGTGAGGGCCCTCGATCTCTTGATTTTTGGCCCTGTATTGATCATTCTGGGCACAGCTAGAGGCTTTCACTGGTGTCTTAACCCTGTGGCACTGACAGCCTGACATGCACGAAGGCCAAAGGCACTAGCCACAAGAAATGAGCAAATGAAAGCATATCACAAACTAAGCTGGTAATAAAGGAAGGGTGGGAAGGAGAAGGTAATCAAAGTTACATAACTAATCAAAAGTTTTGTCTTAGCAAGAAACAGAACTGACATCGAAACCTCAGGGCAATAAGCATAAGCTCACCAGCCTCTCCCCGGGCTCTGCTCTAGTCTCTCCTCCTGCCTTGTCAGTAAATTGTTAGATTACAGATGCTTTATGAAAAATGTGCAATGTGATTTTTGTTTTTGGTTTTGGGGGGGGGTTTTTTGCCATTTTTTTTTTTTTTCTTTTCCTTTTATTCCCTTAATACTTGATTTTAAAAGGTTGTCCTTAGGACATGTGCTAGAACACAATGTCCTGTGGATCTTTTCCAGTTCCTATTGATGGGCACACTTCCATCGATTTCAATCACGATGGAAAGGGCAGACGTGAACAAAAGTTTGATGTCCCTTATATTCTTTCAGCAGTTGAGTATGGACTGGAGCACATCAGCCTTCAGCAGAGTCATCAGATATAAAACACTACACATGAGGATCTGCTGGAGCCTTTTTTCTCCCCCAGAATTGAGTTTTACCAGAGAGTGGAAAGCATGAATGGGGTCACCCAGGGCCACTTTGAATTAACTGATGCATTTGCATGCTGGTACATTCTGTCTGCTAAGGACAATAGGGTGTCAGCTGTCACTAGGGTCAAGCAGTCCTGAAATTCCACAATAAACCAAGAGATTTTAATTTCCCATTGATGTAATCAGTTCCACAACCAGCTACAGCTAGAAAGAGAAGATTTCCACGAGAAGTAAAATGCTCTTTCTAGATGAAGTTTATCTTAGGTCTAAAGGAAAAACACCACAGATTTTAACAGATGTTCAGACCTGAAATAAAATTCAATGGACATGTTCCCTTTGAACCCAACAGCCTTGGACATTGCTGTAGAAATATGCTTAACACAAAACAGGGTCCAAAGCCTGGCTTTGCCTTCACCTGAATTGGCAGAAAGGAAGAATGGTAAATTCTAAATGAGTTTCTTGATCATGCCCTCGACTTTATGCTTTCCTATTCCATGGGAAGAACACCAGGACACACAGGCCGGGAGGATCCAGACCAGTGCTCAAGACTGTGGGATGCCTTAAGTGGCTGTTGTGGTCCTGGGCCCAGCTCTTTCTCCATCTTTTGACTACACAGACAGAGAGGCAAACACCCTTCAAGGCACTGACATCTCTCCCAGCACTACGGCATGTCCAACAGTCATTCCTCAGGAGCACCACCCTGTCAGCGACACTGAGGTTTTCTGCTGGTTCTGACATTTTCCCAGCCTCTGAGGCAAGAAAGCTTCCTCCCAGTTTAATATCAAGATTTTTTTCTTAGGTCCTTGTTTTTCCTTTTTTTCCTTTTTTTTTTTTCCCCCCCTTTGACTCATGAGCTCATGTCTACTTGTGGTGAATTTTTTAACAAACCATCAGTTTATTTTTAAACAGTCATTCCTTCTCTTTACCCTCTGCACAGACATACTGCAACTCATTATTAATGGATAATGTTGGACACATGTAATTAAAAGAGAGAAAAATATTTAGTTTTGGGTGTGGTGGTGCCTCCTGGAAGAACAGTCAAAACCAGCTGATAATGTCTGGGGCAAATCTCTGGAGGAGGTGATGTATGAGGCTTAGGAGGAGAATCTCACATGGAGTTGAAAATCTTTCAAACTGCAAGGAATGACAAGAATGGAGAGAGATGTTGTTTAAACTGTTGTCCACACCAAGGGGAAAAAAATGGGAATAAGAGTCCCCGGGTGTGGTACATGTTTTTTCTACAGGTCTTGAGTCCAGACACCACAAAATGCGAACAAAGGAGCTGTTGCTGTCCAGCTAGTAGTCAGCATTACCAGTGCAATGTGGTCAGTGAAGGCTGGCGTTCATGTGTCATGGGACCTTTGCAAGTTCCTGTTCGTGCCATTCTCCACCCGAGCTACAGAAGACCAAGTTGCATTGTACTGCGCTCATGGCGATGTTCGAAGAGTTAATGGAGCTGTGAGAAAGGAGAACATCATCTGCTTCCCTGGATTGTTTCCTAGTGCTACCTGCTAAATGGGTGTGGAGACAATAAAAGAAAAGAAGATGAGCAGTTGAAGAAAAAGCTGTGGCAGGCCACATAGGAGTAGGTTGTATGGATTACCACCTCGAACCTGGACATTCCCTCAGCCTGCTCTCCAGGTTCTGGGGTTGGAAGCCTTTTAAAGAAGTTCACCAAAGGCAAAAGATGGGGAACCGCTGGCAAAATTGCTTCCACAGAGATTGATGTTACAGGCAACCAGTGGCTCAGAAATAAGGAATAGATGAGAACTACAAAGGTATAGCTCAGACACATTCATAGCCCCAGTTTCAGGATTTCTTGGGCACTGCCATAGCCCAACCTTCAGCAGTGCAGAAGAGATGATGATAAGCTCTGTCAAGATTGCTCTCTCCTTGCTTACCTTTACCTCTCTTCTTCAGACCTTTTTGGTCTGAAGTTCTAAGCAAACAAGCCTACTCTTCACAAAGGGCTTCCAAGGAAGAAGGAAATCATCCCACGTGGATTTGTTATACTGGTGTGAAGACGGCAAAGCTAAAAAAAAACAGTCTTGCTTAACTGCAGAACCTAAACAGGCCTGGATCTGGCTGGTACCTGTGTAGGAAACCTCCTGAGAAGTTTTGACCATCTACACAAGCCATGGAATTCTGATCAGTTAGATGGAAAACAGCTAAATGCCAAATAATTACTGGGACCTTAGGCTGTGTTTGTCACAAACTACTCTGCCACCTGCAGCAGAGAGCTAGTGAGATAGAAAAGACCTAAATGAAATAAGAATTAGACCTAGACTTTTGTCCCAAATGCAAATAGAACTTAGAAACTGTGGAGACGCCATTCTGATCCCATCATCATTACTAAGCTGAAGGCATAAAAAGAAACAGGTCATAGTGCATGAGCAAGGCACCACTGTTTTGCTGTTAACTGTGATTGAGTTCTTGAACATTTTACTCTGAATCTGGAATAAACCACAACCAAACAGATAGTTTCAGGTCAAGTAACAGGTAGAGAAATGCTGCAAATCTGTTGAAATAGGAAGTCCAAGCCTTCCAGCTGCCAAACAGCAGACAAAAAAACCACTTCGTATGCCTCCCTCAAACATGCACAAAAATAATCTGCCTGAAAGCACAAACACAGACAGAAGCTTTAGTAGATTTCTTGCATGCTGCAAACACTGCGATATAATGCACCACAGCCATCTCCTGAAAATCTCTCAATACCCTCTCTGCAGAACACTGCACTCTAAACTCTTAATAACTTTCTACTTTTCCTTTCTATTTTCTTTAGTCCAGGAACCTTGTGTTTCTCTTCCACAAGATGCTGGAGGACCTCAAAAACCACTGTGAAGTGCCTCTTAGTGAAGTGACATTAACACTGGGTCTGGGTAGCACACCATGTGCATCTTTGCATGCCTTCCTTTACAGACCTTCCTCTGTCCTTTGAGAGGAATGTGGGAGCAGTGGAGCATCTAAGCATCACTAACGGACTGCAACTAGAGCAGCAGGAGAGTCCTTTCCTTTTAAAAAATGTTACTGCCTGTACAACGTAGTGGGACCTCAGGGCTGCGTTTATCATAGGTTAACCCTGCCAGCTACAGTGAGAGTTGTCTAGCGAGAGCTGGAGATATTGTGGATGAAATAAGAAATGGCTCCAAACTTTCATCCCAAACCACAAAACAGACTTGAAATCTTTCTCTGAGTTTGAGAAACTTTAGGCCACGGATATCTACAGGCTATTTTTAGAGCTGTATATGAGAAAAGGAACCAAGGAACCAAAAAAACCAGCTTCACTAAGATGAAAATAATAGACAATTCTGACAGTTTAACTGGGATATGTTATGTTCAAAATTCTAATGTGGACTTATAACTTACATTCCTGAAAACATATTGGACTAGCTAATCTCTAGCAAAATGACTTCCATATAGTGAAGTTAAAATTTGACCAAAACAAAGGCCAATGAGAGTTTTTAAAGATATCCTTAATAGAGCTAGAATTACACTGTGATTTTTCAGAACAAAGTAATGAATTGTTCCCTTTTTGTCGTGTTCTATCAATTCCACTACTGCTAAAATCTCTATAAAATCTCAAAGGGCTCTGACTTTCTGATCAAGTATTTGAGGCTTCATGAAGCATTCTGTAGAAAGAATGAAACATTTTGTAGCTTGACTATACACACATATGCACAAACAAGCTGGAACGTAAATTGCAAAATTTTTCCATTAATTCAGTCTGTTTCCCTAGAGAAATATATTGAGGACACATTAATTTCTAGTTCCTGTGAGATTAGGCAAATGTAAATAATGCCAGTTTTTGTTGAAAAGTTTTTCACTCTTTGTCTTGCTTCTAGTCCAATATGGAGATTAACAGAAAAATAATAAAACCAGCAAAACTAATAAGGGTTGCTCAGCATTTCCATTTTGGTGGGCTGAGTGTAATTTGTGCCAAGCAACATTTTGAATTCTTCCCCAAACCTAGATGCTCTGATACTCTAAATTCTACTCACACACACTAAATGCTAACATGCTATTTTGGTTCAATGGAGAATCAGTACACAGGAAGGGTTAAAGACCAGCAAAATCCAGACTCCAGAAGAACAACAGGAGAAAGTGCTGAGCAGAATCTGAGTGAGGGAGAAAATAAATTTGGGACTCTCATCACCTTTTTGCTGTGGGAGAACTTGCTGGAAAATTCAAAGATTAATGTTTTAGCAAAATGCAAATATTTGCCAGTAAATAAAACACAGTCTCACTTCCTCAAGAATACTGCTCACGACTTTCAGTAAAAACCTCCTTGCAAACTACAGGTTCAAAGAGCACTGCATTCTTTCACTAGCACCATGGCCTGGCACCAAAATTCCCTATAATTCAGGAGATAGATGTGTATTAAGAGTATGGACGTTGGGCAGACCAAAAGACACGTGTTGTGCAGAAGAACTCCTTTGTCTCCCAAGCCCCTCTCTTCCCTCGTGTCCCAGCCCAATACTTGGACAGGGTATAATAAGTTACAACTTAAGTTTCTTTGTTGTTGAAGTTGACCTTTATCTTGCAGCCCTAATGAAGTCTTTTGATGTGCTCCTAAGATACACGGCCTCCTTTTTAGCATTCTATTTGCCGCTCCTGCTTTAACCGGTGGGCTCTTGAAGAACGTAAGTTTTCGTACAATGCCTCCCTTGGGTGCCAATTGTTCTTTTCTCCCATAGTTGCCCTTGAGTCATGCCGTCCTGAAACATCACCAGCCCAGAAGCAACTTGTCAGTGGGGAATTAGGACAACGTGTCTTTCACACCAATGATGAGCCCACCCGCTTGGCCTCTGCATTGTGATCACCACCGATGGAAGCAATATGGGAGCAGACTGGATGGCAAAAGATGAGGTTTGTGCAAGATGGGGAGATAATTAGCTAAAACACAATGGGGAGGGGAACCACTGGTGTGAAAGACAATGCGGAATCAAACTGCCACTGGAGCCCTTTGCAGTTCAAACCACCGCTCCTGAAAGCAGCTGCTCTTAGCAAAGGAGTTTGAAAACCCTTCCCAGAAAGCCAGGCATGTGTTCTCTATTACTGATTTGCATTAAAAAAAAAGAAAAGAAAAAAAGAGTGATTGGGAGCTACATACCCTGTAGGCGCACTAAGCAAATTGGCCAGCCTAATTATTATTTTTTGGTATGTCTAATTAAATAGACAAAAGGCCCTCCCTTAACTCTCACTGTCGGCACGAGCTCCACTGGAATGTGCATAATATCCCCTCATTTGCCCAGGCAGCTGAGCCTTTCCCTTTTCCCCTAGGAGACTGGCGTTGACAACCGCCCATGGCTTACCCAGTCCTGCTCAGACACAGAGCCAGATCGTGAGACAGGGATGGGAAAGGGGGAAATTGACCTGGTTCTGCTAAAAACTGCTGGACAGTGCTGTACAACGTGACATGCCTTTGTTCCAGCTTAGAAATGTGCCATGGCCCTTCATAGCAGAACTTGCCATCGCGGATCCCATCAGATACTTCCGGACCAGTGTTGGCCAAATTCCCTCAAATTTTCTTAAGGGGTGCTCTGAAACTGTGATATTTATCCCTGAGATTTCTGGTGTTTTCCCAGCACTCAGTTCCTCTCCTGCTCTGCAATTACACGGCACCGCAGCCCTTACTTTCAGAGCCTCTCTTGACCTGCCAGTTTCACCACTCCATAACACCAGCCCTTTAACTACAAGCTACATACAGTCTCCCAATGACATGAGTCACTGGAGAGTTTCAGCCTCACACTGACACAGTCAAAGCCTCTGTAATCCACAGCTTTCAAATGGGAAGAGAACATGGTGTCCTCTCTCTATGAGGCATTTTACTTCTTTTAAGTAGTTGTTGCTGGAGATTTCCACTAATGCCAGCAGAAAGATAGTCATTTCACAAATGATGAAGAGTTTACGTTTATGGTGGAAATTGAAAAGTTTTCAGACATTGAAGAGCCACGTTATTACTAAATGACAAACCCTACTCCCACACTTATCTGATACATAAGCACTAGAGGTTTTTACTGCATAGATGAGGAAAAACCTCTCTATTTTTTCCCAAAGAGATAGGGATAGAGAGGAAGGAAACATGTCATTATATATATATGCTTGTATATATATAAATGTACAGATATAAGGAAAAAAAAAAGCAGATGGTAATTTATCCAGCATAACAGACCATCTCACACTTCCTTAGTGAGCTCTGTGTTTGATCTGACAAACAGGGTCCTATTAGAAGAGTACAGTGAAGTATCACCACATCAGTTCAGGTTGAAAACCTTTTACAGGAAACACCTTATCACTGGTGATCTATTGAACAATCACTTAACAAAGCCTTCCAAATCCACTGCGCAGGATGGAAAAGCAAAAGACCAGCTCCTGATTTCAGCTACACCTGTGCAAATCCTGAATAACTCCCCGGGTCTAAGAGGAGTCTTCAGTTTCCACAACAGGTTTATCCAGATAAGCTGATACAGATGCAGAAAACTCTGCCAGCTCAGAATTTGCTTTCTCCAAAAGCAGAATTGCTTCAGTACAAGCAGAAACAACATGATCAGAGAAACCATGCTTTATCTTAACCAAATTAAACACCTCTGCAGCTCAGCACAACGTAGGTCTGAAAAAACCCACATTGCCGTCACTGCTGTTAAACTTTGTTAAGTCAGTGCCTGATGCTTCACTTCTTAACGAGGCAGTTATTTGTTTCTCAGGCAATCGCTGGCACCTGCCTGCCTTTTAAAATCAAATAATAATTGAATATGAGGAAAGTGAGATGAAGTAAAGGAGATTTAATAAAGAGAATCTTTGCTGCGGAGGGAATTTCTTTGGCAGTGATTACGTTACTAATTGATCAGCACATTGCCTGAGAGAAGCCAGAGACAACAATTATACTTAGCACTGTGGCTGAAAGCAATGCAGTCAACTACCTCCTCGGCTTTCGCTGTCCGCTGGTTTCACCTGGATCGGTCTGTTCATCTGCAAGGAAGAACGAAGAGAAACACGTAATTAATGGAGGAAGCAAACGTTCATATGCAGAGTCTCGCTTTGTTTTTTGCCGTACATCATAATTAGCACCAGAATTTACTCCACAAGGGGGGGAAAAAACAATTAGTAAACATGGAAATAACCATGGAGCAAAGGCTGCTGCTTGTTCTGAGGTAAATAAATCAGTGTCACTCCATTTACCTGACAGGAGCTCTGTTGAATCACACTGGGAGAGGGATCTGACTCATTTCACACAGGTCATGAAATTTTAAACATAACTTTTAAAATTTCTAATAGTTTCTTCTGGAAACACTACTGTGTGAGAGTAGAAATGCTTTGTCAGAATATCAGGATCAGTGAGACTTTAATTGCAAAGATTTCTTGAGACTGGCATGATGAAAATTGAAAAGCAAATTCCACTTCTACTGTTAGCTCAGTAGGATAGTCACCTGTAACATAGCAGACTCCATTTCGTACTTGGGGAGTGGGATTTGGATCTGATTTGTCTACATGCTGCAGGAGTGTTGGATGCTGTGCTTTTTTGACAGAGTAGAGGACAGGATATAAGTCAAAATTTCTCCCTGTGTTGCTTTTTCAGGTATGTTCTTCCTTTCTCACATCAGAATAAATATAAGTATAAAAACCTTGCCACTGTGCTGCAAATATGATTTCTGTTATCCAAATTATCCCTTGGTCAGTCAACAAAAGCATCAGGGACCATCACTATCCCCAGAGCTGCTCACTCCCAGGAGGGCAACAGATGTCCACAACAGACTTCACTGGCAGTGCTTACATGATGTGGATGTCTGATAACAGGGGTGAGGATATACCCCTCCTGTCAATAGCCAGAGATGCGGACTGGATCAGAACCAGCTGAGACTTTAATCTGAAAGCTCTTCCTTGCCTCTTACTCCTTGTCACATAGAGCAGTCCATACACTGTGCACAGGGACTATTCAAAATATCTTTCTATGTGTGGCCATGTCTGAGTGGAATGGAAATATCTTTTACATTTTTCAACCAACAAAGAAAGTACAAGTTCAAACAAGTATCACAAGGAGCAGGAGGTCAGAAGACAATAGGAATCTCCCAACATATGTCTTCCCAAATAAGTTGGACCACAAATTGGCTGATGAATGTCACAGGGTGCCTTCAGGGGATACTATAAATCCCTTATTTGTGGCTAATCACAGTTGGGCAGCAAGGCCATTAGTTTTATTCCTTTCCCCTCCCCCCCAGTTTCCCCTTTCTCTATTTTTTTTTTTTAAAGTAGTTCATAACAACTTAGATTTATTCTAATTGCTCTGCACACATATTTA
>JAYRBT010000093.1:64365157-64380269 GCA_036023395.1 Myiotriccus ornatus
ATTTAGTAATAACAAGTTATCAAGCTGGCTGACAAGTAGGTTAAGATGATGAAAAGCCTAGCAGATCCTGCTGCATTGTTGTCTCTAGAGGAAAATGTACTTATCCATAAACTGACTACAGTCAGACTCACACTCTGAGAGAGAAGGATCAGTGGCTCCAGACACTACTGAACAGTTTCTGCTCTGCTAAAACCAACAGAGAATCTGGTACCAGATAAAGCTTGTATCAGCCCCTGCTTCTGCAGCTGTAAAGACCTATCACTCACATAGGTATCACAAGACATTTAGCAGGGCCAGAAGCAATATATTTAGCAGCAGCAGGACAGACATCCTGCCATAGGGCTCCTGTAACACGTGAACAGTTAGCTGTTACAGACATTTAAAGATCTGACATCACACAGATGCGGAGGGTAATTTATGTCATGTAACTCCAAATGTACAAAACCTGTAATTTTAAGCCACTCTTAAGGTGGCCTCTGAAATGAAAAGGATGTACGATCTTCTGAAGTGCCTGTTCCTCTCTGGTGATCACAAAGGTAGTCTATGCATTTAGGTGACTTTCACCTTTATTGGACTTATGCCAGACGAACCCCATCTTGGCTCTCACCTGCAGGATAATTAAGCCAAACTGCCCCATTACGTCCCTCAGCTACTCAAACTCTGTGACAGGTTTGTGTTTGTAGCAGGTTGGTGTTGACACCATCCACATAACAAGGTCTGACTTTTGACACTTGCAGTCTTCTTATGTATTCTGGGTTCCTAATATGGTCCTGATAGCTATTCTAACTCCTGTGGTCAGAGGATGGTGGTCAGAGGCCCCTGGTGCTCACTCAACAACAGCCAGAACCTGCATCCCAAGCAGTCAGCAAGAGAAACAGTCACGGTAGACAGGAATTTATAGGAGGTGTGCAGCACGCAGCCCTCGAGAGGCAAGGTCTGGAATCCAAAATGGACACAGCCTTGCGATGCAGAACACCCCATAAATCTACAGCATAGGTACTGATCTGAAGCATGCTAAAGTCTATGAAAATCCCCACTGCACTCGAGTAGGCTTTGGAGCCAACCTTTAGAAACACCAGACAGAGCTCTTCCTACTTGCTGAGTTGGATGTGATCAGCTTGCAAAAGGCAAAGAAGATCGTCAGACTTTTAGGCAGAAGTTAAAGGAGACAAAATTTGGGGGGGGTGGGGGAGAGGAGGTGTTGTTGGTTTGTTTGGTTTTTTTTGGTTTGGTTTGGGTTTTTTGGGTTTCCTTTGGATTGGGGCATGAGAAAAAGAAGACAATCCCCAAGAAAGTGAAAAAAAAAAAAGAAAAAAAGAGAAGGGAATGAGCATCCAACAGAGGAACTAAAAACTGGGGAAATTAATAAGTAAAAGCCTAGTGTAATTTAATGTACACTATGATTTATACACTTGACAATTTCTTTACAGACCAAAGAGAAAGTGCTGCCTGCACAGAGCCCATAATACAAATTGAGATCATCTTGACATGAAAGACACCAATTATAGGGAGAAACACTGAGAGGAAAATAATTAAGTTTCCTCTCTCCATCTATGGAAATTTTTTTTTTTTTTTTAGCACAGCCACTCTTGGAGCAAGGAGCTGTCATGGGGACCAGAAAAGGGCTACATGGGGAAATAAAATGGTAGAAAGATGTAGCTTTCCCAGTCTCGGGAAATGCCTTATTGGGGAGAAGGGAATTTAGAGATTCAAGACCCCTCCTTATTCTTCATCTGGGAATTGCCATGAGTTTAATGAAATGAAACCAAAGTTTATACTCCAAAATGCAGTTTTCTGTAGAGTGTTTGGGGGAATACTGATATGGACATCTTTAATATCTGTCCTGTCATGGTGTACCCTCTGAGTATGATAGAAGAAATCAGGCAGCAAATCTGATTAATACCATGGAAATCCAGATGGGATCATAGAAATTACAGATGTGGCTGTAAGGCTTTTACTGAACCCTATCTCTAGAAGAGGGGTTTAGCAACGTGAGAAAAGACATGGGCAGGTTGACCCAGCATCTGATCTGACAGATGGAGTGGATGTAATCTGTTAGGCTTTCCTCTAGGATGTGCTACACTTCTGTCCATTCAGTGGTCCTTCTTTCCTCTGCCCATGGATCCTCTTTGTGCTCTCCTTTGAAACATGATCATGGTTCCTTATTCTTTATTATTCGTGTTGGGCTACCACTGCAAAAGAAGTATACTGTTTCACTGTTAGTTAATCTGGAAAGTGTTTATATCCTCTTTAGCCTCTCTCCCAACCTTTAGGACCTGCCTAAATTTTTTATTCTCTACATAATATGAAGATGCCTGACTTTAGGGAACCAGAATGCTCAATACGTATGAAACCATCACAAATCAGGGCAATGTTTATCGTCATTCAATTTTCAGAGTCCTGTTTGGTCAAAAATTTGCTTTGAATTGCCTCACTCAACAGCAGTTTTGTAGCAAAGATGTGCTGAGAGCCACTGGGGCACAAAGAGATTTAGGCAATGCCAAAAAAATTAATTTAAGTGTCTGGTTACACATGACAGACCCAGCTTTCCAAGAGGTAGCAAGCACGCAGCAAAACAGGGGTTTATTCACAATTATGTTCCCAGTGTGGACTGAGGAAAAGCCTGAGTTACTCATGTTCCAGATCTGTACCAGAAATTATGGGCACTGGGTACCACTGCAGTTGTGAATCAGTCCCTTTCAGGAAGGGGTGTTGTATGTCCTTTTCCCACAAGTGCCATAGATGTTTGGGTTTGTGGAGAAGTTAGAACTTCACGTGCATCACACTTCTCATTTTTCTTTGATTCTTTGCACACTCATCTCCGCTGAAAACCACCTTTACTACCACCTTTGCACACCTTGGACAAGATGATCCTACTTGTTACACTTCATACCTTTCGATATGGCTTTTTCTTCCTTTTTTTATTTTTTCTTGCCTAAAACCCACCCATTCAAATTATGCCAGATATCACCATCTCGCACCAAATTGCCACTGCCCCACCTACCCCCACTCCAATTCTCCCAGCAAGTAGAAACACAACATCATTTTTCATGTCCAATTACAGCCACTGTGGTGCCACTGTTAAAAGACAGCACAGGTACTCCTGTCAAAAAGGGTTTGAGTTACAAGAAGCGATGAATTATAGCAAGCCCTTTTTCAATTCTCCACAGAAATGAAATGTCAGAGCTTGCTGCTGTATTTTTCTCAGCACCATCAGCTACAGGCCACTGCAGGAATTAGACAGGGGACAGACGCTTTTCTGCATCATGATTTTTCTTTTCCTAAGGTTGTCGTTTTCTCCCCCACCAACCCTCTTCTTCTCCCTCTGGCTTTGATATTAATTTAGAGCAGGTAGAAGGATCACCTGGGAAAGAAGAGTGTGAAGCAGAGACAGCTGATTTCTCACTGTTTCCATCTTTCTTCTTCTCACTGTTCCTACTACCCTTTTCTTTCTTTTCTCACTCAGCTTTTCATTGCTTATCAATATATCTAGTGTTTCTAGCTAGGACTAAGACTCTACCAGGCTTGGGAATGGACAAATGCAGAGATTAAAAAATAAGAAGAAATGGAAAAAAAATCAAAAAGCATGGAGATACACTGAATAGCTTAAAATGTGATCTGAGATGGGAAGGAAAGGTGAGGAGATAAGGAGAGTACTGAAGACCATGGAAATGTCACTGATGGCTAGAGAGAGCGTGTCCAAGCAAAAGAGAGCTATACTGGAGATAATCTGATGATTGTGCTTAAGGATTACAAAATTTCAGGAGAAAAAAGATCATTCTAAATCTTATATGTGCTATAAGACCATGGAAGATGATCCTGGTAATCATCTAGATAACAATAAATAACCTTTCCACCCCTACTTAAAGGTCTTAAAAAATTTGAATTCTCCCTGAGAACAGACTGGGGCTTTGATTTGTATAAAAATCTGTGATGAGAGGAATCTGCTGTCCATGTTTCCTGAAGTTCCTAAAAAGTGTAAAAAGTAAAGGTGCTACTGCACTGGCCTTCTGGGTGACTTTGGACACACCTCTTTCTCAGGTCTTTCTTCTCTACAATAAAGTTACCATAATGTACCATGAAGGTGGTTGATGAAAAAAAATTATCTAAAATCTAATGTTAAATAAACAAGGAAACAATCATCCAGTTTCTTCAATGCCTGAATTACGTGAACATTATGGGGGCAAATAGCAAACTCTTCTTGCTCAGTGATGTTCTGTTGTGCTTGGTATTTTTCAGGCAGCAGCCCCCTCAATCAATGCTGTGACCTAATCATGAAGAATAGAATGCTGATGTGAGCTAGCAGATCTTAGCAAATGCTTATTGGGCACTACTGCATCTCTATAGATGCTGGTTAGCCTATTGGAAAACAAATCCCATCCCAGAGCAACTTCCTACCTAAAAATGATATGCAGTTCTTTACGATCTCCCGGCATAGCTCAGATGTTAATTGGAGGTACAAATAGTTTAATAACTGCTCTGAAATTTCCAGAAAACATGTTTACTATTTATGTCTTCTGTGGGACAGGTTTTCTGTTTAAAATCTCTCCCCAAAACACCAAGGGGATTTTCATTTTAGCACTTCTGCCGACTAAGTCTGCCATGAGTCTGTTTTCAAATGTGCCAAGAACACAACAGTAGTTCCTCTGAATTCAATACAGCAATTTATGTGAGTAAAGGTATTGGCAGGAATGTGTTTGTAGGAGTGGGTCATAACTTTTAAAGCATTGAACAAAATATGCCCTGATAGAGGGCCCTAAGGAAATGCAAAGTATATTAGTGTCAAAGTTGGAAAGGCCAAGAAAATCACCTACAATTGAATTGTGCATGTGTAATTGCAAAGTTCAAGTAAATCACTCCGTACCTGGTTCTGAGTGACATAATTGCATTACAGTGATCTAAACTAGATAGCCATAAGCGTGAATCCAAAGCAATCTCCTCTCTCTGAAGAAAAACCGTGATTTCGGGGCTCAGGTTCAGGGAAATTTCTCTGAATGTTACAGAATAAGGAAGGCTTCTTCAACACAGGTTAGCTACACAACCAGCCTTCTGTATTTGTATATTTCAGCTGTAATTCATAGAACAAAAACCTGCCCCTACGGGAACAGAGGTAAGTGCCGGGTTTGCATGCTTTGCCATGTAATTACACATTAACTACACTTACTGTGGGCACTACAGATTGGTACAATGTTGGATTAATGAAAGAGTAGGAAGAGGAAATATTTTTAAAAGTTTAGTGAAAAAAGAAACAAACCACATTGCTTTGCCTTATGGGAAGTACTCATTAGTAATATATCACATCCAAAATGACTATCCCAAACCTTATCTGGGTAAAAGACTCTTAATTGCTCCCCACCACCCACTTCCCTGCCTGATGAGATATATGTCATAGACATGTACACAAACTGATGAGAAGACCTGAAACAGGAATGTGTGAGATATGAAAAAGAAAAAAACACATTGAAGGGTCTGACCTTTACAAATCAGTCCATGCTCTGGTGCCTACCCCTGAGAATGATTGCTACCGGCCATCTCTGCACTCTGAGAGCATTTTCTATATATCATATAAAACACACTGTAATCCATCTGTCTAACTATTGATTCATCTTTCTCCTTTTCTCCCACGTATAGATGAACCTAGAGGGGGCTTCAGTTCAGTTTAGTTTCACGTGCACAGGCCCGTGCCTTCAGATACAAAACTCTCTCCCCACAGAACAGTTTGGGCTTGAGTTTGAAGAAACTGCTTATATTGTCAATAGCCAAACAGAACCTTTCCAATACAAACAATCCTGGATTTGTCCATGGGGTAGCTGGGCATGTAGTGTTCAACCTTACGGTGGCTCTGGTTTTAAATGTAGTAGGGAAGGGCAAAGGGAGAACTCAGTCCTCAGCAGGTATGAGGACAAAACACAGGATGTTTGGAACAAGAGAGACAACACTGTCTTTTTTTTTTTTTTTTTACTATTTATATCTTACAATTATTGTTTCTTACGCAAATTTGCATGTAAAAGAGACAGCAGGAGATTCCCCTTAAAGCTTTGGGCAGTCACACAGTAGAAAGGATGTTTGAGAGGTCTATGTTCACGTGCCAGACTGTGCCTCCTCACACACAGTACCTTGGTGACTTAAGGTACTGGTGCCAATTATCCAGGTGGGTATTTATTGCACTCACTGATCTTGCTTGGCTTGTGCACTTGACCTTTCCTCCCTGGAAAAGAAGGGGGTCTTGTGAATGATGACTTTAGCTTGGGAAATGTGACTGCAGCCCCAGACCCCTTATGTATGTGAGAAGTCCCTGGACATTTAGTGAGTACACTCCAGCAAGTAAAGAGTCCCAGGACTGACCCACTGGTAATTCTAAGCTATATAAAAGGGTCTATTTGTCTGTGCATCCTGACAGCAGAGGTATAACTCTTGAATGGACATTCTGCTCATTAAATGCAGTTCCCTGCTGCTACCATGAGCAATCACAATGTGAAATTCTGTTCATAAACACATCAAATTCTAAAATAAAAATAAATCAGTCTTTTGCTGTCCTTTCCTCCCTTCTTCCCTAATATCAGTAGGCATAAGCTTTTCCACAATCTCATCTTTCTTCTAATTTCCCTCTTGAGTTTATTTCAAGATAATTTACATCCAATTTTAAAATGTGCCCAAAACACCTTTTATCTAAAATCTTTCTTCTCTATTTCTAACTTTTTCTATTAGCCAACTCTGCATATTTTGAGCAGAAAGCAACCTCATTCTCTTTTAGCCTAGATATTTTGATACCAAACTCCTTCAGGGCAGAGCAAGAGCATAGCCAAAGAATCAGAGAATTGTTAATGTTGGAAAAGATCTCTAAGATCACCAAGTCCAGTTGTTAACATGGCACTGCCAAATCCAATACTATAACATGTCCCCAGGTGCTACATCTACAAGTTTCTGGAACTCTTTCAAAGATGGTGACTCTACCACTTCCTTTGGCAGCCTGTTTCAGTGCTTGACTGCCCTTTTGGGGAAGAAATTTTTCCTAATATCCAAAACCTGCCCTGTCACAACTTAGGCCATTTCCTCTTGTCCTTCACCAAGACAGCCTTAGCCTAACTAGCATGGAGCCTTAGACTACTGAGAATGGTTAATAAATTAATGCACACAGGAGGCACTACAGAACTTAAACGAGTGATGAGAACATGTGCTGAGGGTCCTGGTTCAGGTTTGCAGTGTGTGCTTAGCTCAGGTGTTTGTGGTTGCAGGTCTATCTCTGCCTACAGTGCTTAGGTGAAAGCCTGCCCTCAGACCCCACATCTGAGTTGTCTCACAGATGCTCTCAGTGTTAGTCTTCTTCTGTCTGCTGGGCAGGTAGGGTGTTCTCTGCATATGAGACACATCATGGTCACAGAGTGCCCAGAGGACTCTTCATCACAGACGTGAGCAGGGCAGTAATGAGGCCAGAGAGACAGATGTATCCCTGAAGGCATTACAGACATAACCCCTGTTCCCTCACTAGGGGATGAACATCTGCTCTCGTCTTTTCCTTATCCTGAGCCCATGACCCCTGGCTATTGGCACTCCCCTGATGTGCTCTTCACTCTCTAGGCTTTATCTCTTCTTCTGAAGCAAGACCCAAATGTTGCCTTTGCCACTAATGGTTGCTTGGCTTGACTCTACAGACTTTAGGCAAGGCCAAGCTCCATTGACTTCAGTGCTTTGAGTGCAAAAAGAGCTTGGCCACTGTCCATCCAAGAAGATTAGACCTTCTGTGCTTGTAGCTTTGTATGCCTGGCCACAAAGATAAGAACCACAGCCAGCCCTTTTGCCCATGGAGAAATGCTTTCCACAGCACTGCCATTTAACAAACAACTGAGTAAGCAGCGTAAATTAACTAGCTGCTTTCACCCACTGCCAGGACCATGAAATACAGGCTCTCTCACTGATGATCTAAATGTGCAGGTAGCCTCAGAGCATGACTTAGAACACAGGCTGCCTAGGAACCGAAAAAGGCTATCACCAGGTTAAGACTGGAAGCATGGTTTTCCTTGGTACTGGGCTAGACCCACTCTGAGACAGAAAGTGGTTTCCCACAACCACTGGTCCTGCTTTCAAAGGGAATGTGTTCACTCTCTTCCTCCTACCCTAATTTCCATTCTCCCAAGGGTGAAAAGTCATGTGTGGGGTGAGCTTGCTGCAGTATAACAGAGAGCAGTCCATTACCTCCATCCTAAACCCCAGGAGGACCAGATCTAAACCTATTCCAAGCAAGATGCTCCAGCATTTCTGAAGATAAGAACTTCTTTCTCGAGGTGTGTCCCTATCCTATACAGGTGGTATGGCTGTGCTCTCCTTTCAGTTCTATTAACAGACAAATATAATCTAATTATTGTAAGACAACCTGAAACAAGTCCCATTCAAGCAGAAAAAAAACAGCAGCCATGCAACCTTATCCACTGATTTGTCTAAACTGGTTTGAAATCACACCTCAAAGTAGATGTGTGAACACTTTGCCTAATCGTAAACCCCCTTAGCTGTGCACTGGATCAGGGCTGCTGCTCCTGAACAGGAAAATAAAAAGTATTTTTACAAAAAAGAAAACAAACAAGGAAAGACTCAGAGAAAGAAAAAGATTATCTTAATCTTGATAGTGCCCCTTTAAAGAAAATCCTCTGTGAAAGGACTTAGAGCACTAAATTTTTCGTCTGTCCTCCTTCACAGATAGGAAATGCATACTGGGTGTGATTTTAAGCCCATCCAGCTGCTCAAATTAGTCCTCAGTTCCTAAAAGCAAATGAATAAAAACAAGCTGGAACTTTGCAAATTATAGTAGAGCCTTCAAAAAGAAGGGAAAACAAAAATCCATAGATTCCCAAATATTTCTTGAATAGGGAAAAGCCTGGAATGCTTTAAAAAAGAAGACCCAAACAAAACCAATGAAACAAAACCCCACAGTCTTTCCAGGTCTGAGAAAATCAGGGTTAGTGGAATTCTCTGTACTGGTTTCAGTCTGTACAGAATCAGGCCCTCCAAGGCAAAAGGAGCTACCTCTCACTCCCATCTATGTATAACTGGTATCATCTGGTCCTATGTTTTGACAATTAGCTGTAACATAATTAGCAGACTGATGAGTTTTGCTGATTAATTATGCGATCCTTCAAAGTTGATCTGGGTACTTACAATAAACAAACACCCTGGTTGGGTAACAAAGGTGATTTTCTGTTTCTGTTCCAGCCGGCAAAGGCTAGCAAGCTCATTCCACTATGTAGGGATGTGGTCAGAGACTCCCAGGTATTCATTTCTGAACTGTCATTCGTGTGGAGCTGCTTCTCTTCTGGTCCTTGACCACACCCTGATCTCCCCCCCCTCCTCCTGAATGATAAATATTTCCTCTCTGCTGAGATCTGTCCAAAAAAAAATGGTTTCTGATACTAATGCATCACTGATTCTTTCCTCCTCCAATTATGCCTAAACATTGCCTTTCTTTCTTTTCCACCCTGAGCAACCACTTTTTTTTCTTTCTTTTCTTTTCTTTTTTTTTCCTTTTTTTTTTTTTTTTTTTTTTGCATCAACATGTACCAAAGCATTAAACAAGACATTCCATTAATTTCTTCATCATCATAACTTAAGCCTGGGACATACCCTTTAAATATTCATTCAGCTATGAAAACTGGGCATTAAAATTTTAATAATGTCAAGCTCATTTGAACTGAGCTCCTGGGGGACTATTACGATACAATTAGAATAAATATGATGATTGATTTGGTGTAAAGGTTCACCTGTCCACATCTGTTAGTGGCCAGAAGCAGCATGCCACCTCTGGCATCACAGCCCATAGCTCCAACTTATTTACTCCCTTTCTCGTCACCCCCCATTTGCTCTTCACTTTCTTGCAAGCTTGACCCCCTCGCTTCCTCGCACAGCATGTTCAGTTTGGATAAAGCTGGAAGAGGCAAACCAGAGAGGCCTCGTTGAAAAGCGACAACTCATCCAACTGCATTTTCCTCCTTCCTTCCTTCCTTCCTTCCCCTCCTTGTGCTGTGGCACTTGATTAAAGAGGGCGCGTTGATCAGAGACACAAGAAGTTCAGCTATAAACTTTCTGGCGGTCGTAGCCATTAACCTTTTGCAGTATGAGTCTGAACTCCAAGGGTCTGATGCTCCTGGCTAGATGGGTAGCAAGACTAAGCAACATTGACATGTTTGAACCAGCGCTGAGGAGAACAAGGCTTGCCGCTTCTTAGCAGCATCTTTCCAAAATCACAGCAGAGAAACAGTCTCAAGATGTGATGCTGAGAGTAAAAAAAAAAATAAATAAATAAATTGCAGAGAGGGAAACCGAGCAAGAAATCACACTACTTAAGAAACCTTCTGTTTTAAAGGCAGGATGTTCTCAAATACACAGACAGATAATTAAAAGATTTTGGTCCAGTGGGTGCTGAGCATATTTGAAAATTTGGGCCAGATTGTACTTTCTCTCTCTGCAGTGTGAATTGGGTGCTACATGATGTAAATATGAAAGGAGATAAAATGGAGCCAACACCACTGAGAACAATCATAGGGTTTGTTTTGGGTTTTTTTCCTATCACCTCCTCTAAAGAAAACCTACTCATTAATTCTTTCAATAAGGGTATAATGCAAACTCTTCTGTATTTAAAGGTAACCCTTCTCCAGCCCTGCTTACAAGTACTGCCGCAACTTCTGGCTTTTGGGGTTTTATCATCAGTCTCCTGACATATGGTGCTTTCCTTAAACCCCGAACTTCTGGACCTGAGCGAGTAACTTTTTAACAAGAGTTTTGATTCCAGAATAAAAGACAACCCTTAATGCTCAAAATATAGCTCAAAGAAAATGAATACATGAAAATAAAATATCTCTTATTTATATTAATATATCATCCATGATTGCTTGAGATAATTTATTACTGATGCATCTTTACAGTAGGCAATGTTAATTATTAGAAACATTATTTGATTTCCAATGTTTTAAGTTGTTTTTATTCTTGTCTGTATTTTACGTAAAGCAGATACTTATCCTAAAGCTGTCTTTTTCAAATTCAAATCAAGTCCAGTTCCTGTGCCTATGTATTGTCTCCGCTTCTGTATAATTTACTTTTAATAATAGTATTAACTTTTAGTAATACTTTTGTATTATTTATTTTTACACCCCTCCCACACCAAAAAAAAAAGTTTTAAAATAAACTCAGCCCATTACACATTACCATATGGAGACATGAAAGGGTGATAACGGTCACTTGATGTTGATTTGCTCAGAAGGAAAACAGCAGTTTGGGAAGTCTGCTTACTGTGAATGCAGACTGTGGAAAGATACAGACTTGTACACTTTTACAAAGTCTATTACCCATCATCTTCTTCCCCACTCAGTTTACCCCAAGGAAAAAGGGGTTAGACAGTAATCTTTATCTTCAGCACCCATTGTGAGGATTAATTAGATATTATTCCTACAAAATTGTGAAGTTCTAAAATGCTATATAAGCTCTCAGTGTTATTATAACGTGCCATACTTTCATAACGTATACCACTGCAATATTACCCTTGGTTGTTCAAGACTACAGAACTGCTGCTTTTAATTGAGTTAATGGCTTCATAGGTTGGTAATTTAATAAAACAGACTGCTTAAACCAGCAAGGTTTTGATTAAATGGGGTGTGTGCAAAGGGGAATTTATATTTGTTAGAAGCTCCATAAATCCAAGGTATCAAGGCACAGATAATGCCTGTAAAATGGCCAGTTATACAGAAAGGAAGGAAGGACAGAGCTGAAAGCCATAGAGTCATAGAAAATCTCAAACTGGAATGGACTCATAAGAATTATTGTGTCCAAATCCCTGCTCCTTGCAGAGCTACCTAACACTGGTCTGTTTGACTAGGAGCGTTGTTTAGATGCTCCCTGAACTTGGATGCTCAGGTGAGCCTTTTCCAGTGATCCACTCAGTGAAGAACCTTTTCCTAATGTCCAGGCTGAACTCCCCCTGATGCAGATTTATTCAATTTCCATGTCCCTATCTCTGGTCACCAGAGAGAGGAGATCAGCCCTCCCACCCTCCACCCCCCATGACACAGTTATGGCCTGGTGTCACGCATAGTTACAGCCAGATATTTTGGGCTGGTCTCAGGGGTATGTATAAATAAGCAATGGTGTGCACATACAGATAAGACTCTGGGCTTCTGCCACTGCTCACAGAGACAAGGAGGCTCTACCCTAGGATATCATGCACCTTGCCTGACCTTAGAGAGAAACTGTACTGTTTCTTTCCAGCTGCCCTTGCCCTCTAGTTTAGCTTTAATAGTGGAAGAAAAATTGGAAAACTTGGGGGGGGGGGAGCGAGGGATCCTATGTGCTTAATGGAAACTCCTAACTTACACCGAAATCACAGATCCCTCATGACATCGCCGCTCTGAAGCAAGTGCCTGGCCGTGCCCATGCAGAGGAACGGGATGCTTGGAGACCTCCAGAGGGAGCTCTTGGCTGCCTAAATTTAAACAACTAAATTATGCAAACCCAATTTCCTAGATGGAGAAATTAAGGATTTACTCCGGGAAGCCTGCTTCATTAGGTACTTAAAATGTACTCAAAAGTTAGTTACTTCAGTACACAGACTGGATCGCACCTTTGACTCCAGCAATTGCTTGTCTGCACTGATTTTGGACTGCAGGAGCAGCTCCAGGTGCTTCCACTGCCTGCTGGAGTCAGCAGCAAAAAATTGCCCTGAAAAGCAAGGGAAAGAATCTCTCCCTCTTGATACTCTTCTGTGCTGTAAATACCAGTTCCTAGCTGCTTCTGTACCATGGGTCAGTGCCACTGAGAGTTAAACTTTTGTTCTTGCATCATCTCTCAAGAGCTCCAAGTCAGGCAAGTCTGAAACCAAAGCAATCCTTTCTTTCGTCCATCTGACCCTGAGAAAACAAAGAAGGCCAGGCACAGCTAGCCTGGCTATTTTGTACGTAAAGAACACTACCCACAAAGCTAATGAGAAGCTTTTATGGCTGTTTGTAGAGCACTGATAGATAATCAGGAACAGGTCCAAGCTGCAAAGTTTCATCTGTCAGAGGCTGGGCAGAAACTTTCCATAATAAGGGCCAGTCCCAAAATTCAGATGCTGACGCAAACACAGGCAGTTTAGGAGGGCATATAGCAATTAGTGGCTGGGCTTATACCTTGTTGAGAAATCTGGTTCAGCTAAACAGTTACTGACTCACACCTTTATCTGACCCATCCAAGCTCACCAGGTCAGATGTGTGCACTTCCACAGGCCTCCATTCAGGGACAGGAAGGTGTTGGGGTTTCATCAGAGATAGTATCTGGGGGGGTGCCTGATGGGGGAGATCGAACCACATGATGGGAAACACGAGCCCTGAGCATGTTTTCCAGCAGGGGGACCGACACTCTGTGGCTCCAAAGGAGCTGATGTCAGCACTTCAGAGGGGAAGAGCTGGCTCAGCAGAAACAAAAAATAATAGGAGAGTGGGAAGTCTGACATCAGAAGTGGATGTTTTTCTTTCTCCCTAAGTGTTGTGCTCTGGTTCGGTGGCAGGTTATTGTTCTTGGTAGTTGTTAGATTCTAGACTGCCCTGTGGCAGGGGTCAGGCTGCTTGAAAATTGTCCTCCTCGGCCTTAAAATCTGTGAACTTTGCTGGAGTTCAGGAAAGGTTTGTGCTCTAAGGGAGTCTCAAGTAAAGACTCAGGACAACCTGCTTGTGGCTCCAGGTATTATGCTTGTTCCCAACAAGAATCTTATTTAAAGGAACATCAGAGATATTTTGGTAAACATTAATTTCATGCCAGGCCAAAATGCCCCTGCAATAAGCTCCGTTGAGCCAGCGCTGAACAAAGGGAATTCAAAATGCAGCTCTTTCACGTGAGATGGTGTGTGCGTGTGTGTGTGTGCTTTAACTAAATCATTTATGGTCAATAATGCCAGGTTATTATAGGTCAATAACTTTCCATTATTCACTAGCCTTGCTGTGCTCCCACTGTCAGGCAGCACACCGGCATGTTGGCTCTCATGAAGTAAAAAGCTCCTGATGGGAGCTTTGGAAAAGCAAGCACGAACACAGCTTGGGCAGAGAAAAAGAAAACAGGGGTGGGAGGGAGTGTGAAAAGTTCTAGTTGCACTCAAGAGTGTCTTGGGGAATGCATGTGTGACATACTCTCTCTCTCTCTCTCTCTCATACGTGCATGCACGCTCAGCCCCAAAATTCATTATTCTTGTGCTCCCAGCTGGTCAGATGTGAGGTAGTCCAGATCCCAGGGCTGCGTGACCACAGAGCTGTCCTGAGCAAACATTATCTCTCATTAAGGTCTACAAGCTCGGGCTTAATGCCACAGTAGCCTGCGGGTTGTCTAAGCTCTGTGCGTGGAGAGTTAACGCTCACAGCTGCCTGCTCTGTACTGGGTACCCAGGAGAGGAAGAGTATCAGGTTTTCTACAAGTCAGGGTGCAAATATCAACAAAGAAACAGAAATGAAGAAATCAAAAATTGCAGGACAACATGAAAATTGTATTTGCCCCTGTCGCTAGTGCACTGGTACTAATGGTCTTCCCTGTGTCTCATGAGAAGGGTGGTCAGGAGCCTGGAACTGCAGGCATATGTAAATAATAGTCTGTCTCCGTGGAAACTGCAGGAGGCAAAAGCCAGCCCTGTGGTTTGGCAGAGACTCCTTGGTGCTCCTGCAGAGGGTCTGAACGTGCTGCTCCCAACCAAACATTTTGAGATGACAAGCCAGGACACAGGAGCTGTGGGATGGACTCATCTCTTGTAAAAAGGCAACGAGTGGAAAATGAGCTTCTGTGTGGAAAGTCGAAGTAGACAGTAACTCAAAGCCTGGGAGAGGAGACAAGGAAGAATTATGCTGCTATTTAATTGAAAACAAGTTATCTAAGATTTCTGCCTAGGTGCCTTTTTGACCCTTTGCTGAGCAGTGTATTGGCCCTACTTCCCTCTAGCACTGAGACGGTCCCTCCTTCATGAAACATCTTGGCACTGATCACACTGTGCATGGAGAAGGACTAGGCTTGGGGGAAGAGTGTTGGCTTTTTCTGATGTTTCAGGTAGTGGACAGTGATAACATCTCTGCAGCCTCAGCTTTGTTAACTCCCACGTAGGCACAGCTGTCACGGGCAT
>JAYRBT010000093.1:64380279-64417669 GCA_036023395.1 Myiotriccus ornatus
ATGGAAGAGTTAACAGGAGCTCTGAAGAGCTGGTCCATTTTGAATGTGAATAATGGGAATACTCTCCTTCAATCGGTATTCAGCACAGGGATGTACAGAGGTATAAAGTTAATCACTAGCTGGGCCACCCCTATTTCCAGAAAAAGAACTTTAATACCTTCTTTATCCAATGAAGTACCATTGTTATACCTGCATATTATGAAGGGTTTATTAAACCGGTGATAATCTATTCAAGATAAAGTGATCTGTATGGCCAACTGAGCACAGATCAGACAGAATGATGGGAGGTTATTGTTAAAATATGCAAATTCACATCCTATTGAAATGCAAACCCTCCAGATAAGATTTTTTAATAAATCTGGTCTTTTTTCACTGCATGAAGGTAACCTAATGTTTATTGACTTCAAGACCATATAATGGAACGTAATATCTATTAGTCAGATCCTTGCCTCTCTTTCGATTACTGGAGGTACATGTTCTGGCTCCCGAAGAATTTTTGTTTTATGGTTTGGTACAAAAGAAAAGGGATTAAAACCCCTGAAATTAATTAACTTCTTTCTACACAAAGCCCCCCTTCCTCTTCAAATGCTGTCATTAGTTACTCAAGTAAAAGGAAGCAGTGCCCATCAGCTGAGAAACTGTCCACTATTTTCAGTGTTAGGAAAACCAACCAAAAATATAAATGCTAATTGGGAACACTTTTGTTCAGTATGAAAGAGAAATTAAGACTTTTGAATGCCTTCCTTGCGTTTACTATTACCATAGCAGAGAAAGTTGACTAAAGTTTCATTTTACCCTTCTGTAAAAAAGGCCTATGAAACAGCTTGACCTGACTTCTCTGTGTGTGTTTCTGTGTGTAAGAATTGTTTAAAGCATACATTCAGTGTGCTTTGATGAACTAGGGGGGACAGGTGATTTCTGAACCAGACACAGTTTCAGATACCAAACTGCCAGATGAAATAAAGGCTTTTATTTTAGTGAAATGCCAGTGCTGTGATAGCAAGAGTTGAGAACTCATTTCTGCTTAAAGGTCACTTCTCCTCAAACCCTGTAAAATCTACATGCTGATGTAGATTGATCTGAGATTTGGTGTGTCTAGTGAAGGTGGAAGGTTTGTTTCTGACTCTGAAGTGAAGGTCAGTAGAGGAAAAGTATCCTGAAATAGAGCTCCTTGGAAAAGCCCTGCCCATCTTAAAAAGACTTTTTCATGTTGCTGATAGGCTCTGCCAGCTGTTTTGAGGTCAAATCAGGATTGTGATTATTATGTCTAAAACGGTCTCATTTTACCCAGCAGGTTCTTGGTGGTCACAGAGTGGAAGCAGTGAGACAGAGGGCTGGGCAGGGGCTGCAGGGGATGGGGCAGGCAGCTCAGCTCTGAGCTCAATTAGGAGGGATCAATAGGCAACCAAAGATGTCCAAGCTGGAGCATGTAAACAGCTGCCCATGCTTGGTTATCTGAGGCATCTACACCTGTTCTGAACCCAGAAAGCACTATTCCACAGCACAGGGGTAGACTTTTTAAGTATAACCAGAAACCTTTATTGCACTGGTCATCTCTCGCATCAGACCTCTGGTTTCCACCACAGCTGAAAAATAACCCAAGTTAAACCTTTCTGGACAGTTTGCCTGTTAGGCTGATGGGCATGTGCATAAAATGGGCTGCCTGCCTGTGTGTCTGCAGTGGAAGCAGCAGTTTCCATCCCCAGTCTGCACCACTGCCAAAACACAGACTCTCTACCCAGGCACCCTTCTCATCACTCACTTCACTGGGTATACCACCAGTTACAAATTAGCACTTAATCAAGATAAATCCCATAGGAAGGATATGGATAATATGCAATGCATTAAGCCTGCAAATTAAGATGGTCTGATTTAGCCCTGGCTTTAAAACTCCCAAGCTTGCATTAGGACTAATGATGAATGGATGTACGTCCCTGGTTGGACAGAAGCTCTGTCAGGACAAGGCTGCCCAGCAGTGACAAAGCCAGAGTGAAACAAGTGCTCTGCTTAATGTTCATTAGGCCTTCCACACTGTCCCTGCTTGGGAATGTGCTTTTCCTTGCCTTAGATGGTTGTAATAGTGACACGTCTCCAGGATCTATTGACTTATTGGTCCCAGAATTCATTTATAAAACCTGAGGGCAGTGGATGCTGGCATAATTCCCCTCACTGATCAGTGAGGGGAAACTGAGGCACACAGCATCATATTTAGAAAGGCTGACCTGCACGGTGCCCAGGGCTTTCCATTCACTGGCTCTAAACAGGACCCTGCACATCACCCTGCTTAGGCACTCTCAATCACACTTGGGAGTCTCTTGTTCTTTCACTAACTAGCTGCAGGGATATAGGTGACATTTCAGCTCTCTAAGTGTGACCCAAGGTACAAGTTAAAGCTCAGTGGCCTGAATTCTCCTAACAGATTAGTGGAGTAGCACAGAAAGAAAACTCTTTCCCACTCCATCTCCTGAGTTGAAGCATGGGTGATGTAGCAGGATTGTACCTCCAGGTACAAATGCTGCAATACCTAATGAGCACCCTGCTGTGGGATGCAGCACACTTTGCAAATGTAAAGTTGAAGACTGTTTCTGTCCCTCAGTGAATGGACAGTCACAGAGCTCTGGTTAGCCTCTCTTCCTGCCTCAGCTCCCGCAAGACCTGAAAGAAGCCTGTTATCAGGCCTCACATCTACTGTACATAGTCCAGAAATCAATCTCTGCGTGAAATCAGGGAAGAAGAAGACCCTTTATTAGCTTTTTCAGCCATCAAGGTCAGGGTCCACATGGGCTGGAGTACACCAATGTACAAGTCCTGCAAAATGCAGGGGAGCTGCTATTTTAAGGGAGGATGTGATGCAGGCTTCAAGAAGAATCAGTTTAAGATTCACAGCTGAGGAGCATCAGGAAATGGCTATGGTCTGCAAAGGGTTAAAGGGCTTTGTTCTGGCTGCAGGAGTAATTTAGGGAAAGAAAATCCTTTAAAATAACAAACTTGTCAATATCTGTGGGTTTAAATGTACTTTTCTTCAGATTTGCACTAGTGTTCAAACTTGTCACAATAGGGTATCTTTCCTGGATGTCACACTGAACTTATTACTGGGAATGACTACTTCCTACAGTGCGTCTCTACGTTATGGCTTTTTAAGATATGGATGCTGTCATCATATTCCCCAGAGATGTGTTCTGGTTCATGGAGAGGATGTTTTATATAATCTTCCATGAAAGATTAAAACAACAGCAGCAGGAACAACAATAATGCAACACACTACCTCCTGAGACAAACACCGATGTGGTGGCACAGGCAACAAAATCTCCTCACCCACTGCGAAGTAACAGACTTCGTTCATGTGGTTGAACTTTACTTTCCATGGGAAGACTGGATCACATTCATTCCCAAGAAGCCCATGCTGACACCCTATCCTGAGAAGAGCCTTCACCAAGCATGTCATCTCTCCGCTGCCCTCATCCCCTACAGCATCACCTGTCTGTTTTGTGCTGATATTCTCCCTGGTGTGTCTCCATCCAACAGCTCAGACCAGGTACCAGCCAGTGCAGTTCCTGAGATATCCTTTCTTTCCTGGCTAGAAAATGTCAAATCTCATATTTTATGTCTCTCTCTGCTCCTTGCAAAGCAAATCCCAGTCAGAGCAGAGGTGATGGCAAGAGAGAAACCTGGGGAGAAGGCCCAGTTAACAAAACTCTATTAGGGAATGCAAGGGATTGCTCTGGGGTACTTCACCCTTTGATCCAAGGTATCAGCATGCCCAGTTCTAAGCAGAAAGTGAGAGAAGCTGTGTCCAGTCAGAGATGGACAATAATTTGCCAGGACTTGCCAAAGGCAGTGGTTATCTTATTGTCACTGTGACTTTTTCGTTGCCAAACAGCACTTTAAACCACATAACAATAACAAGAAGGTTGGTGTGAATCTTATGCAAGAGTAGAAAGGTGTCTTTTTTTCCAAAGAAGAGGCCAGTAGCTGCAGATCTGCAGGAACAAGAGGGCTTTGTGATGATGAAGCAGGATTAAGGTGGCTACTTCATAGTTTTGATAATGCTATAGATAGAGCTGAAGGCACAGGATATGTCTGTGCCCTGGGTGTGTGTGCATTTCTGTTTGTGTGTCTTTCTCCAGCTCCCTGTCTGGAGAAAAAGATGCCAAGCAGGAGGGATCTGTGTGTGCTTGCTTCTGGCTTTGCCTTAAATCCAGATTAACACTATGGATTTGAAAGTTTGACCATTAACATGTGAATTAAATCCTGAAGCAAAACTGTTCAAAGCTAACAAGAATATTGAAATACAAAATTGCTGATGAAGGATGAGGGAAATTATGTAAAATAAAAAGTAAGAACCAAAGACTTGCAGTATAAAGGAGCAGAAAGAGACAGGTTGAAAAAGTCTCATAAAAAAAGAAGTATAACAAGTGCTGTCATGGATGATTGTAAGGGTTTGAACCTGTCACCCACAGCAACAAGAGCACTGGCCTTTCTCACTTGACCTGAGGAGATAATGCTGTTAGCTGAGGTTAGAGAGGGCAGGTGATGTGTTGCTGTTCAAATACAAAGCAAAGATGTCCTTTCATTCCAGATAATTAAACAAAAAACATAAGCAAACAAGGCCTGAAGTTCTGGAATTGCCTGGCAAAGACACTGAAATCCCTTAGGAAATGCTGCTAGACCTTATCTCGACAGCATCCACCCATCCTTATGAAATGCTATTATCTTGAGGATATTCCATTCCCTGATGTTTGTTTAAAAAATACCAGTCTAGACACAACCAAACTACAACCACAACCACGTCCCAGAATGTCCTGTGGTGCTTTACAGGATATTGAATTCATAAGAAATTCCTGCAGTGCATTGCTGAAATGCAGCCATTTTAGAAGGTAACACCATAAGAGCCATGGTGGAAGGTAAATTCCTTCTTCAAATGACAGGACTGAATTGCTTATAATTTCTTCTTTACCTATTTTGTGCACTTTCTGGGAACATTTAAAGAGTTGTGCTCTACAGCAATGAATATTCAAAAAAAAAACAAACCCAAATTTCCAAGATATATACAAATATTAAAGGAAGCTGAGTGCTCCATTTTCACACAGATATGTGTCTGCTTATTGAATCAGGAAAATGAAACACATTCACTGTATGATTTTGCTGATCAATCATAACTCACCAAAACAGCCTGGAGAGTGAATATGCATAGATAACAATTCAAATACGCAAAAAGGGAGAGAAAATGCAACTTATAGTTAAGAATAATTACAAAGGGTGAATTAACAATTAGGCAATCATTAATATAAATTCTTTGGGATGAGGAAATAGACCGACCAGCTATGAATATATTTAGCCTAGAAATTAGGAAAAGTATTATCTCTCATCAACAGTATGCAGTACTAACTTAGCAGAAAAACTGAGAAGCAAGATACAAGAACATGTTCAGATGGCCCTTGACAAGTTCATGCAGTGGCAAGGGATCAAACTTGCTGATCCAGGAATGTCTTTCACTATCATATGTTTCCCCCTTTTTTATTTTACTTTTGATTTTATGCCAATGTTATCAAAGCAAGGATTCCTCCTGCAATTCTGCTGTCAGCTCTGAGGCTTGGCTTGGAAATAGCTCAGATTTTGAATTCTTCTTCATTTGAAAGTAAATGTTTTTCAAGCTTTTCTACAAATATGGGTTGATAGAAACATAAGTTACATTTAATTATTATTAAGGTGAATCAGCACCAATTCACATGCCTCCAAAGGCAGGAGATTTAGGAAACCGATTAGCAAACGTTATTGTTGTTGTTTTTTAATGATAGAAATATTGTGAGAACTGGCAGAGCGGCTCAGGAGTTTCAGTTTTCAAAACCAGTTTCCAAAAACCTGAACAAAGATGTTTTGATTATCTCTTCATCTGTTCACGATACTTAGTTTTCTCATTTGAAAGTCAAATAAGCCGATGTCATTTGAAATGAGAGACAGCGCCTGACGCATATGAATGGGAGTCAAGGATTTCTGCGCACAGTGGTTCAGAAAACTGCCGATACGTGTGCGTGCAAAAGTAGTCACCACCCTCTTGACAAAGCCACTGAGTTTGAATCAGAGACCTCTGGAGCGGTGGGCTCCAGAACCACAGCTTGTCTTGAAAGGCTGGCAGATGCCAGCTGGAGGCTTTAAAAACTCACGCTCAGAGCTGGAAAGGACGGGGCTCCAAACACACCAGTTTCTGATGCTTTTAATTTCCCACACATATTTTGGGAAGGGACAGGGAGAAGGTTGAGGAGGAGAAATATTCAACATAAGACCTAAAACCTGCAAATTATTTTTTCCAGTTTCTGGTAAACGTTTAGCTATTATTATTATTAACATCATCCGTGCAGAATGTTAACATTCGAAAATGCAAAGCCATTATTCTTTTAGTTAAAAGCTGATTTTCTTTTCTGAACTCACCTCCCCTGATATTTCATCAAGACCAAGGCAACTTCAGCTTAAATAAAATAGCAACAATGAAGGCATGCATTTCATAGTGTCTATTGTGGCTGAAAAGCCAAGTTTCATACTCATACATGTCCAATTTCAATCAACACTTTCCAGTGCTGATGCTGTTTACATCTCAATCCCATTATAGTCTTTTATACCTCATTTTCCCTACAATGAACATCTTAATCACCTTTCCCCTTCACAGGTATTCAATTAATAATTTTAAACCGTTTTAAAGATGAAGAACAGAGAGGAAACCTTGAACCCTAAACATTTAGTTTGGTGTCTGGATATCAGTTTTGAAGTGTGGGGATTACATCAAAAGTTGCAACATTTAAGATCCAGGGATAGGGATTTGTGGTGGAGAAATAACCTAATGATCAATACAGCACAAAAAATACAGATGGACTGAGAGATAACTCCTAGACTAAGGATTTATAACACCTTAAAAAAAAATAAGAAAAAAAAAGAGAGAGGTTAAAAAGGAAAAAAAGAAATACCACTGAGATGTGCCACAGAACTGCCTCCAAGCAGAAGGCTGCTCTAAGACTTCTCTGTAGGCATGATTATTCCCGGCTGGGAGAAAAGCCCATTAAAAAGCTTTTCTGCACCCTCCCCTGGTTATGGAATACCATCCTGAAGAGAAATCATTGACATGCCTGTCTTTTTCTGAAAGGGTTAGTCAAACAAATTGTCTTTCTCTCCAGAGCTCCTCTCCCTGCTTCTGCCCTTTTGTCTTTCCCTTTTCTTGTTATAGTTAGAAGTGAACATTTTGGCACGTTAATTAAAAATAGTAATAGTTGCAACAGAGGAAAGAAAAGGAGGGGTAAGGTGGGGGAAGCAGAAGGGGGATGGTGACTGCAGCCCTAATTAATAGAATTACTCTCAGTTGAAAGTCAGTCTGATGAGGACTCTTGTCCTTGAGTAAACAACTCCCTGTGTCTGCCTGTATGTGCATATATATAGATAAATGTACATGTAAACACAGCTATTCTGTTGCTTAGCAGCCAGTAGTGTCCTTTCATGAGAAAACAAAATATATGTGACAAACAGTCTCAAAAACACAAAGTTCCATAAGCATATTTCTTTTCTCGTAGCTATTCAGACAAGGTGGAGAGTGGCCCTGAAATTAATGTCTTATCCAACGGACAAAGGCAGAACTAAGCTAACTGGATTCCCATCTGTTCCAAACATAGTCTCAACATCACACAATAATAAATAATATGGTAATCATGGCTAACAATTAATCTCTTAGTTTAGATTTTTTTACAGGGTGCTGAATGGATCCTAATTTCACACAAATATAGATTGCTGTCTGAACATATCCTCTGGACTAAAAAGAAAAAAAAAACAACATAGTCTGCCCAGGCACGATCATGTCAGATCTTTGGGTATATTTCAGAAGAGCAGAGGCTGTCTAATCTAAATGCCTCCTACAGCCACATGCAAACTGGAATTTAACAGAATCTAATTTTGATCTAAACCCAAACCAAATGTGAACCGAACTGTCAAAGGGCTGTTTGAAGTGACACGTGCTCCTTCTTTAAAAATTTCTGGGATGAGGAAGCACTGGGTAAACCTTTTCCATCTCACCTAGGGAGAGTAGCAATACACCCGTCCTACAGGGCTCACAGCAAAGCCCTCACTGCCTCCTTCTCTCTTCACTGTGGCTTTACTTTCATTAGTCCCTGATTAGGTATTTTACCTGCAAACTGATTGCCCCAGCTACTGTATCCCTGTTCTGTACTGGTGCAATTGCAGCTTCGACTCAGAAATTTACAGCAGTACAAGACGGTAAAGAGGGATTAATATCTGGGCAAATTCCTTTTATTAAGCCAGTGAGAGATCACAGAGCCAACACCCCCTGATGAAGTCCAGTTGGGCGAGTCACCGCACAAACGAGAAACCCTGCTGCTGGGTCCTCTGCATGGGCATTGCTTTAGGAAAACTCACACAGACACACAAAATCCAGCTGTGACGTAGGGGGCTCTAGCGCTGCTGACAGTAATCCGCCCAGAGCCATTGCAGATCAGTGTGGCAGAGGTGGGGGTGGGATCAACATTTTCCATGAACTTGTGAACTTCTCCACAAATCCATGTAAACTTTTATGTCTAAGCAGCTGGTGGCAGAGAGATGCCTTACTCTGCTCTACTAGATACAAATCACCTCCCCCTTGTCTTTCTTTTGACCTGATTTCTCAGCAGCTTCATTTCATGCTCCCTAGTTTTAATTCACACCAGTGTCAACAGAGGTATGGAAGCCATGGAGTTGTTACTCCACACAGATGTGAGCTCTTAAACATCAGTTACATCCCAAATCCGGAATAGCCACCCTTTAGTGGTAAGAGAAATACTCCGTATAAGGCTATGGCTGTGAACAGATGGATAGATGTAAGGTGACGTGTGGAGCTGGAACAAACAGTTAGTAAAGTTTATAAAGTACTTTCGGAGTCCATCTGGGTGGGTGGTACTTTATAAATGGAAGGCCATTATCAGTGCCTCCTAACAGCACCCAACCATCACTCAGTGCTTTTTGGATGGACAGTTAAAGAAAACACATAAAATATATTCTTCAGCAGATATTTCACCCAGACTCTTTTACTTGTAATAGCACAGAGATCTGGGCTTTCATCTGTACAGACCATTCCCATTTGCAGTCACAGGGAAAAATCCACAATAGCTCAACTCATGAAGCTGTTGGATTTGTTATGTTTGAAGAATGAGGCTTCACAGCACAGCTCTGGAAATAAATGAGTGGTTTGGGAATTTGCTAGTGGCAGGTCTCTTGCAGCAGTAGAGGATAGGATAACCAAAGGGATAGTAATGGGAGAGACACAGGTCTTTTTGGTGGTGGGATTTGTACTTTTTCCTCCCCTCAGAGGCACTTCACAGAATTAAATTCTAGTCAGTAACAAATGAAAAAATAGATAGCCTTTCTGGTGACAAGGGGGTGCCACCTGTGAATATTGGACATCAGCAGCAATTGTACAAAAAGTTCATTTTCCTTGTGGTCTCCCTGACTGCCCTTGGGAGTATGGGGGAAGAAACAGGAAGACATTGCTCGGGCATATGACTTGGAGCCAAACAGAAGGATCACAAGGATGTCACTGAGACTCCTCCACAAGGTTGTGACGATCTTATTCCTCATAGCACTTCTTTGGCTAAAGAAATCTGGGGGACGGGTGGGTGGCTGCATTCTGGAGAAAGCCTCTCCTCTTGGGTCTTAATCACCATTTAGTGTGAAATCAGGCTGTTTCTTCAGAAATTTAGTGTTTGAGCTCTATGTTTTTTTCATGAAACAAATGTGGTGTCTATGGAGAATCTTTTTTTTTTTTTTCCCCCGTTCAAATCCTGAACACCCCAAAGATTTCAGGCTGAAGATGCTGCCAGAGGGAGTGTGTTTTCATTTCCCTGCCATCCTTGTCTGCTGTGAGATGGCTTCCCCAGACATACCAAGCCTCTCAGGATACTTTGTAGGCAAAAGTTCCCATGATGAACTCCTTTTTTCCACTAAGACTAGAGACAATTATACGTACCATATCCATGGAGTCTAATTTAAGATTACGGTGTATGGAAGAAGATATAAGCATCAGTTACCAAAATTGCTATTCACAGCATGGTAGCCTTTTAAAATATAAATACATTCACTTACTATTTGTCCGTGGAATCAAAATATTCAATGGATAAATTTTAAGGACATTATATAATTGTTTTTGTCAAGTTGTTTTTGTTTTGTTTTGTTTTGTTTTGTTTTGTTTTGTTTTTATGAGGAAAGTTAGCATAAATGAGATTATTTACATTTTTACTATAGACCTAATTTCTCTATTTGTGTTGCTACTGATGTGGTATTTAAACCCTTGTTAAGAGATAATGTTGCAGTAATCTGTTTCTATGCTTAAACTCAATTTCCTGCTGCAGTATCTTGGAAGACTGGTAACAGAATTGGTCAGTACTTATAAAACCATCTTTTGGGGCTTGGGGATCAGTCCACTCAAATATTCATTTCATTTTAAAACCCTGGACACTATCATTAACTGACAAGATGATGTCAGATGAGATGAAGATAGTAACTTCTCAGGGAGGTTTGCCATGAGAGACCAGCATGAACTTGTCTTTTGACTTCTACAAACCTGTCCATCTGACTTTCATTAGCCCTGGCTTAGCAATGGAAAGTGGAAGAGCAGACTTATCATGATAATAAGGGAACTACACAGTCCTGATGGTCTAATCTTGACATTTGGGAAGGTTTTGCATGTGACAACTAGGAGATTCTATTGCATTCAAGTAGATGGGTGAGCAGACAGAATTTAGGTACTGTTAGTCACATGTTAATAAAGACATACATAGCTGAAGTAGTAAAGCATGAAGGAGGTAACACATAACAGCCCAATTCTCACAGCTGTAGAGCCATAGTAGGAGACATTGGCACGTAGGCATTTACAAAGCACCCATGGAAATAGCAGTATTTAGGTGCTGAGTAAAAAAAAAAACATAAAGGAGCTTGCACACCCATAAAAGCTACATTGATCCCACCAGGACTGCAGGAGGAAGAACGACAAACTATATACAAGATATATACTGTATGAATGATTGCCCCCCAAAAGAGTACTAGGACAATGAGATGGAAGAGGATGTCAAGGTCAAATTATTATTATTTTTTTACTACAGCAGCCAGACAGCTCTCAGATGGTTGATTTGAACAGCTCTAATAGAACAATATCATTAAAACCCAACAGTTGTTGCTCAGGTACCAACATTGCTGTGTTGCTACCAATGTCTTGGCAGGTAAATATGAAGGTTCACATTATTAATGACTAGCATTTGTAATGACTGCTTTGTTTCATTTCAGCAAATGCTCCATTTCCAAAGGAACTCCAGGACAGGGATGTGGAATTGAATCAACGTGCATCTTGGGCTCACACAAACCAGCAGCTTTTAGCCTGGTCACAGGAAGATCAAACAGAGATCTCTTTCTACACTGACATCAGCCAGTTCTTGACATTGCTGTTTCAAAGACTTTCTCATCGGTGTCTATTAGTCTTATTAATACTTACCATTTGCACTGGGAAGTGGATTCTGATCCCCACTTGTAAAGGGGCAATTGTCTGTATGTCCTCAGTGTCACAACCTAGGTCCCACGTTCAGCAGAGGGCTGTTCAGCACGTGCCTATTCAACTGAGCAGGATGAGAATGTGTGTCCGACGTGCACCATGTGGCAAGGAGGCAGCATGTGGCACAGCAGGGGCTGACACAGCATTGCTAGCTACATGTTTTTTGGGTTATTTATACGTGTAGGGATGAGTGGGGAGGAAAGGAGGAAGAAAGGAAGCAAGCACGGATATGGCAGGAGAAGAAAAGGAATGAAATCAACACATTACATGTCAAGGCAGAAGGACTGAGAAAAGTTCCCTAAAGATTCCCCGGTCAGGCTGGGATATTTTTAATTTTTCTTTTTTTTTTAAACTTATTATTGTTTTATTTTATGGTATTGTCATTCAAATAACACTATGGGATGCTGAGGCTGTTTGCTAATAGGCATGCAGAAGTTTGGTCACTGGAAGAAGACACCAAGAAATAGGAAGGACGGAGAGAATGTCTTATGTGCACGACAGTGTTGTAGAAAAGCTAACTGTAGTATGTGGAAAAAGCCCTGTTTCATAACAAGTATCTGCTAGTGACAAGTAAGATACTCGAACTAGTATGTGAATGTCTTCCAGAGAGCTGAGTGGGTCCTGCTGTGCACAAAACAGGTAGTGCCACGCTCACTACCATCAGTGTTACCTGATTAAAGCATATTTGTCAGCAAAACAGACCAGGAGCTTCAATCATCTGCTTCATGACTCCCCTCTGATCCCCCCTTTCCTACGTCTAGGAGACAAACAAAGCCTTTCTTTCCAAGTTCTGTCTTTACAAGGCTAAGTGCTTACTAAAAGTTATTTGAGAAAGGATTCTGACCTTTCGCGATGTAAAGACATGGTCCTTAGTCAAGCCAGTGAAAGCTGAATGTTCTCATTGGCAGTTCCTCTGGTTGCAGAATCAAAAGTCTTTTCTCAGTCGCTCACAGTGTGGAAAGCAAAGGTCACTAATGCAGGAGTTAACCGGGACAGATAGGGAAGACTTCCCTCTCAGAGTTAAGAAGGCAGTGAATATCCCGCTATGTAGTCATAGAATCATAGAATTATGGAATCACAGAATGGTTTGGGTTGGAAGCGACCTTAAAGACCATCAGTTCCAACCTCCGTGCTGGGGGCAGGGACACTTTTTTCTAGATTACACTGCTCAGAGCCCCACACGGCCTGACCTTGAGCACTTGCAGGCACGGGGCATTTACAGCTTCTCTGGGCAACCTGGGCCAGTGCCTCACCACTCTCCAGCTCCTCTAGCTCCTGGCAGATGCTGAGCACTGTCTTCTGCACGGCTTTTCTGGTGGGGCTGACTCATGCCTTGTGCCTGTGTCCCAGAAACAAACTCCCACCGAGGTAGTACCTTCTCCATGCCAAGGAGAAGTGTGTTAAACACAAGAGACAAAGGCTGATGCAAAAAACTACGTAACCTACACAGGTGGTAGTTGGCAGAAGAGGGGGAACACAACACACTCCTTCACATTCATATCTCCCATAGGGGTGCAGAAGGGAACCGAACCAAGGACATCAATCCACAATTTAACACTCTCTCTCCTAGATAAGGAGGGGCCTCTTTGGGAGGCACATGCCAGGAGCTTGTTTGCAGGGTACTTCACCACTGACCCCAAAAGCCCTCGGGAGTTTGCTGGGTACACTTCTGAGGGCCCTGCCGAGGCCTGATCGCTGCGTCAAACCTGCTCTGATAAAGAGAACTCTGGTGGCCAAAAAATGATGCAGCGATTTTCGAGCAGACTACAAGCTAATCCCCGGGATCATGATTAACATGTTTATTTTGCTCAGTTAAACAGATTCTAATGTCCAGGGCTGGGTGTAAGGACTGCTAAGAACATAATCACGAAGCTGCCGGCTTTGGGTCGCCTTTGGTGATCTAGATGGCCATGCCTGACTCTCTAAAACCCCTGAGATTCCAGAGACTGAGGAGTTGAGTTTCTTTCATTTTAATTTATGAATTTATTTTTTTATTTATTTGATTTTCTAGATCTAAAAGATGTCCTGGCCTGCCACTGAGCAGTCTTAAGACTGCCTTAAATATAAGACCATTGTTCTTTTTAATTAGTCACCTATTGTCCTAAAGTTAGGCAATGTATTTTCCCTTTGATTGCTCATCTAAACAAATTTTCACAGCTGGAAGAGAAACTTTCTTCTCAGTAAGAAGTAGAAGAAAGTGACTAGTGAAAGATGGAAAAAATAGCTGACCTCTACTTGTCCAGATGCTGCCAGGTCCTGTAGTCAGGGTTACCCACAAGCTAGGAACTAAAATGGTCTTGGTCTATGGGGCATTTGTTTGCTTTTGGCTCTCAGAAGAAAAATGAAGCTACCTGACATCACTTAACAGCCATTAATAATAGAGCACTCTTGCCACCCACACCAGAAATGTGGCCAAGAGGCGGGGTATTTGCTCTTATATGACTGGACTTACATGACTTACACGCCAGGTTACAGGTCTAGTGTGGGTGGGGAGGGTGTCCTTTATGCTCCCAGGCATTTGATGGAAGAAGAGGGAACAAAGCCTGAATCAGCTCTCAGGGAAAGCTTAAAGTAGAGTGATATCAGGACAACCAGACCTCACTAGAGGTCATGAAGTGCAGAACAGGAAATGTTCTCTTTCTCTTTTTGCTTTCTGCAAAACACCATCCTGCTACTGACATACTCCAGATACCTCTGAAACTTTCCATGCTCTTTGGATACCTTCCCACTCCCAACCATTAGAGTGTGCTGCACACAAGCAGTCACTAATTACATCAGAGGGAATCTGGGCTTAATTCAAATCCCACATGCAATGCCAGGACCTTGCTTCTCATCTTCAGAGATCTGGGCAAGACAGTATCTCTTCCTTCTCATGGCATCCATTAGTCATTGACTTCCTCCATGGCCCCTGATGCCTCTGCACTGTCCTCTCCTGTGCTCCAGGTTCCACACCATCCATTTCCTATTCTCCTCTAGGCTTTATGTATTTATCCATTCCCATCACAATAGCCAATTGACTGCAGAGTTTCAGGCTCAGGGAATGACACTAAGGCAGAACTGATCCTAATTTGGGGCCTGAAGAGAGGTTAAACAACCTCGGGGGGGCTCCACATTTTATCATTTTATGCCTTATCCTCCCAAGTAGAAATTAAGAAATACATTCAAAAAAACCCAGAAAAATCAATTGAAAATTAAGTTTTATGGGAATCTGAATAAGTCAGAAATTTGGTCAACATCCAGAATACTTTCTGGAATATAAGGGAGAAAAGGGTTTTGAAAATAAAGAAAATGGATAGATTTATATTTTTTTTCAAAATGGTATGTTTTTTCTTTTAAACTGAGAGAACTCGATTAACCCCTGAACAGCATTTCCCTGAAATTCAGGAAAATCTGGCAGTACTTTTGCTTCTCCCTGGATATGTTTTTCTCTGGAAAAAAAAAAAAAAGAAATTCTTTGTCTTTCATTTCCTGTCTTTCCTCAGACCATCATCTCACTTTAGATGATAGGATTTCTGGAGCAGAAAGCACACAGCATGTTCACAATATCTTCCGTATTTTCAAACCTCGGAGTCACTGAAATATCTCTTTAGGGTTAAGACCCTAATTTGGTGTAAATACGAAAACTGCACTTAAAAACAAGTCCAATGAGATGCAGGACTTTAGCTCCTGTTCTACACAGACTTTGTCATGTGATCACAGGCAGAAACTGGGCTTTAGTCTATAAGGGCACAGTACCGTGACTTTTCAACACAGCCAGGAATGTCCAAGCTATCTGCCTGTTATCCCATATGTGGGGTATGGTCTGGAGCAAACCAAATGGCAGAGAAACTCCTGCATGGACCAGAAGACTGGTTCGTAGCAGTGATCCATTTTCCTGAATACAACTGGCTGAAGCTTGTGCACTGGAATTTTGAGCCCAAACTCAAGTGGTTCAAGTGCAAGGGCAAGAGTCCTGTGGAAGACAATGTCGCTACAGGGGTACACGCACTCAAATGGCAGCATGTTCACCCCATGGTAATAATTCATTTAAATGAATATGTGGGTAGATATGTTTTCATTGATCAAACATATGACATGGAGAACAATCAGCCCTGAAAACATCTAGACAAGCCTGGAAGAGTGCAGCTGTTAGCACTGCAAACTATATTATCACCATATATTTAGATTGTTATTAAGTGAACTTTAAGTAAGGCATCCTCCATTTGTCATTTTCCCCCCTGGTGGATTCAGCTACCAACATTGATTTACTTTTTTTTTTTTTTTTAATCTGAAAATTTGGCTATTAACTTTTCAAAACTTATTAATCTGTTTTCACTTCATTGGTAGCAGCTTCCCCCCACCTTCTACTTAGCTTGTTAAAACTCAGAGTTGATTAAGTATGACACAACAGTAAAATATTACATAAGCTCACAAGAAAATTTTTATTTCATTATCGGCACAAAGTGAGTCATCTTGAATATGACACTGGCTTCAGCTCCATTTTCTCTCACTTTTTTGCTCTGGTTTTATATTTAATCACAGCTTTTTTCTCCCTCTCTTTGCGTGTATGATTTTGTTTTTCAGATCCACAGCAGAACGATCCAACTTTGTTCTTACACTATTAATTAACACCACGCTCTAGTTTCCAACATACTTAAATGATGAATAAGGTTAAATTCCAGACAACGTTCTGTACATTGCCATCAATTAACAATTTTCGAGGCAGCGCTTCATTAATAAACACTGATCAGCAGAGCCCTTGTGTGGAGTGCATTGGAGCTGAGAAATTGTATCAGAGCTTCTTCAGTATGTGAGCTGGAGAGTGTGGTGTGTATGAGGCTGTGCACAAGTGCGTATGTGTGCGTGTGTGAAAAAAAATCAATGCAATATCCTAGGAAACTCATCAGCACATCATCTCCTTAAAGGTTAATTAAGAATTTGAGGAAGAACAGAGGGGCTGAAGCAGAGGTGATGGACATCCGTGTCTCTCCAGATCATTAAGTACTAATTAGGTTTGGAAAGTCTATTGAGCTTCCTTGGTCTCATCAAGCCATGTGATGGTCCCTGGATACCTCAGTGTGAAATGCCATCAGCACTATATCTCCCTTTATGAACAGGATGCACTTCAGTCTCAGGTGTGTTTGCTGTCTCTCACCCTGTGCATGTGTATGCCTCCTTTGGTATGTGTTTGATTAAGCTATTTTATATACTGCATAAAAACTGCTTGGAGAATACAGACCATTTTAGAATCATGTGTAATGCAGCATTTTTGCTAGAAGGCTAATGAGGCCAAAAAAAAAAAAAAAAAAGAAGGGGGGGGGCTAAAAAAAAGGCAAGAAAAGTTCCTGTTAGGTATAAAGTCAGAATGAGCAGGGAAAAAACTTCCAAGTTCATATAAACCCTTTTGCTGTGCTAGAAGTTCATTTAGGGAGGACTTCCAGACTGGCTTCCTTTTGCTTATGTTTCCTGAGCTCAGGATGGAGGTGGGGCAACACAGGAGTTCCACAGACAAAGTTATTAGAGCAAGACCCCACCATGCAGCTTCAAAGAGACCATAATATGTATTTTGTTAATTACCTTTTTTAAAACTCTTAACAAGAAGTGCTGCACATCTAAATCCCTGAAGAACCAGTGAGAGGTTTTTTAAGAAATGGTGTCCATGGAAAGTGAGATGCTGCTTTTATCTGAATCCTGGCTTTTCATTATTTTCCAGTCTATAGGTCTTACAGGGACAGATTTTTCTTAGGATGTTTCCTTTAAATTAAATTGGAAATACTAATTTATATGCTCAACTCTGGACAAAGATCTAGCAAGCAAACCTATCTGTGCCTGAAAGTGACCTCTGAGGTGCCCAGAGACTGAGTCAGCCCTCAGTGCTAATGTACAAAGTAATTCAAACCAGATGCCAGTGATCAGATAGATTCTTCTGGAAACCAGCCTTGATGGTGTTATTAGAAAAAGACACATCTGGCTCTGTTATGAGGGTTCCCTCATGGTAACTCAATAAAATTGGTTAGTCCTAATTTTTAGGCAGTTGTAAGCTAGTAGCATGGCATAAAGCTGCTGAAAGGTAATGGAAGAATAGGTCTTCAACACTGTCTGTCCAAATAGATCTTTAATCAGGAATATGCAAGAGGTGTCTTTATACATAAAGAGCTAATCCACACACCTTCTCCCTTCCTCAGAATGGAGAGAAGAATAATGAGCCTTAAGATATTAGCACTCATTTAATAAAATTACAGCAGAAAAGGTTGTCCTCAGAGCTGGCATTTTCAAGGGACACATGCTATAAGGGAGGATGTTGACACTGAGGGTAGTTGCTATTGCCTTTTTGAGCCCCACTGGACTTTGACTTTGATTGCACACGATGGAATGGAAGTTAATGGTTCACTGGCTCAAACTGTTGCCTTGCCGATACTGTGCTTTTAACATTTTAGTTATTAAGAGCAAGTCTAGTTGCATTAGCAACATCACAGAAGTGAAGGCAGCAGTCTGGGAACCACTGGGATGTGGGTCCTTAAGGATGCTTTTGGAATTAAAAACAACTGCCTCCCACCGCCACCACTACCGGCACCCAGTTTTCAGCATGATGTGGCTGAATTGAAAAGCTGCTGATAATGCTTCAGCCCGCACGTCTGCTCCCGAATATCAAGGACCCCTTGATAAACCCACTGCAATGCCTGGAGCACTTCATCTGCAGGCGACTTGCTCTCTTCAATATGGAGAGGATTGCCACTAATCCTGGCGCATTACTGTTCACTTGACAGAAGTCGCCTGAAACAACTTGCGTCTGTTCTTGTCCTGATTTGCTGTCGGTATTTATTAAGAGCAGTGTGTTTAAAATGGCACACATTGTAGCCTGCAGATAACATCTTAAGCTTCCTGCCTATACCAACAAAAAAACAAACACCCCCTCCCGAGAAAATCTTCTCCAAACATTGTCACACCCCTCTTTGCTCAGCCATGTTGATGCTGTTGCTTCCTCCCCAAGAGATCCCTGTGAGGTCCTGGTGCAAGAAGCACCTTACCTCTGATTTTACTGATCACCATTCCTGAGCTGCTGTGAAACGTTCTTAAAAACTGAAATGATAGAAAATATTAACCAGTCAAATCAGTTCTATTTTCATGGCTTCAGCAGCGAAACACGTTAAACTCACGGAATATGTGGTTCTCTACTGACCAATGAGACCTTCATGTTCCTCCCCTTTCTGTCATGACGGAACATTTATCTCCAAGGATGTAAAGATGTAACAGCTGCTCTGAACATTCAGTCTTAACCACTGTACTTAGGAGTAAACAAGAATCATTGTTGAATGCTGAATATGGTGATGGTTATGTGATGTGGGCATTTATTTACCAAGGGTATGGTTTGACTCAACACCACTGACTTGTCAAATTGACTGGATCTGCATAGTTTGGCTTTTTACATGGCAAAGACTACAAAACTTCAACACCCTCCCCCCTTCCTTATTCCTACTCTGATTCTGATTTGTGTCTGGACAAGTTTTTAGAAGTATAAGAAGTCCTCTAAGGAAAAAAAACCCCAACAATGACTACTACTAAATTTTGCTTTGCAACATGTATGTTCCAATTTATAGCAAAGGCTCTACAGTGTTTGTAGATGAGTTGTTGACTGCCATTTCTCCGAGCTTTTGAGATCTCTTAGTTTCAATATAGTCACAGACAAGGAAACATTACAAGTTTCAGTAGCAGAAAACAGTTCTCAAGCACACCGTCAAAGAGAATCTAGTTTTCTGTGTCTCCTACACAAAAACTGTTGCTCTTCTGCCAATTCAACTAACATACAGAAAAATAAGTTTGGGAGGAGATGGATAATCAGTTTTTCCTTAAATAAAGAAGCTATTAAAAAACATAAATTACATCACTCTGAGCTTCCTTTACAAGCATGTGAAGCTTTTCTCTTGCTAAACTGGTATTTCATTTTTAGCGGACAAATGTTCAGACCTATCAGGTCCTTCAAGACCTATTTCTTCTATTCTTGGGGGGATACTACGCTCCAGAATTTAGCATCAAAAAAGCTTTTTCTTGCTCTTTTTTGCTCTCAGCACATTGGTCTCATGAAAAGTTTCATCACTTATGTGTGTGAAGAATGTGTGTGCATGTGTGAGGGTATGCATATGCATCAGTCTAGCATATTTTAAGTAATTTCATATACATATGTATATATATATATACACATATTTGTGGAGAGGAGATGTATATGTGAAGAGGGAATACGGTCATACCTGGTCTAGGTGTTTCTGTACTTCAGGCAGTGTGCAGGTAGAAAGAGGTGTGAGTTAAAGAAGAGGGAGTTAATGTACAGTGTAACTCTTCTGATCTCAGTAATGTACTAGATGACAAACCAGTGAAATATCTTCCCTCCTGCCTTTAAAATAAAGGATAGTTTTGCAAAGTAAGGTCCTGTACATCAACTTAGTCCATGCAGAATCTTAACATTTGTCTGGGACAAGCAACATTAGGTATGGCAGACAGTAATGGCGCTTTCAAATGAGGGACAGATGGCTGTCCAACACTGACACTGCAGGTGTCCAAGACTTTTAATTCGGTTTCATTCAGTGGACCTTTTGCTCTCCAGTCCCTTGCTACCACTGTCAAACTTTTCCAAAAGCAAGAAAGAGTGTGGGGACAATGTGATAGAATTACAGAAGGTGGTAGAGTCATTTGTTAATCCATGGGGGAAATTAGGCCATCAGACATCAACCTGCTTCACAAGCAGATCTCTGGGAAACAGGTGTGTGTACTCTGTGTGTGGTGGAAAGCTGTGGATGCAGGGGAGAGGACAAGAAAGAGGACTAGCTAGTGAGCTTTGGGTTGGGAGGTGACAAAAATGGCATTCTGATGGACTACAACAGAGTATCCAAAAGAGTAAGACACAACATCTGCTATAAACCAGCCTTCTCTTGGTTTCATTTGAAAAACTGAGCTCAGAGAGGTACAGAAATTCTCTGGCCTCACAGAGCCTCATCTGTCAATGTCCTTGTAGATACCGGTAGGATTTGATGGAGAAGAATAGAGCAAAGGCTCCCTTGTCCTTTCATTTCTTTATCCATTCCTGCAAAGAGAGGAGTGTATGCATCTACTGTGCCTGGGGAGAGGGAAAGGAAGAGGAATCACAAATTCACAAATTGATATCTGGAGGTTCTGATTATTTTTAAGGTGAAGTCCTGAAAAAGTTTTTTTCCACCTTTTAAACACACAGCTTTCTCCAGATATCGGGAAATATCAAAAGAATTTCAAAAGCATCTTACAAAAGGCAGGTCTGTTTGGAAAGATATTTTCAATTAAAAAAGAATATTGCAAGTGGTCTCTTTTGACCATCAACTGGACATAGTTTACATTGAATTGCAAGTCCTAGATATCAAGTATTTCACCTCTGATGAAATTATATGAATAAACAAACATTTTTTTTTGCATTCCATAAGAATAGCTGTATTTTCTCATCCTGGCTGCTGGAGATGCTAAGCTGTCCTGCTTCTCCAGGGTCAGGCAATGCTGCAGGGATATATTCCCACCCATATAACCAAACTGCAAAATGTCCTTCAAGCACTGTTCAGAGAAATTGCATATAACATTTTGACAAGTCTTGTTCTTTACACTACAGAAGAGCTAACTCAACTTTACATCAGCAATTTGGCCGTGATCTCTGCAACTTTTATTTTATTTATGGGTTGAAAGGAGTCATGATTTGGTCAAATTTGAAAGTTCAGATGCTTTTTGGGGTTTTTTTTGCATCAGAAACAAGCCTCCCAAGCCTCATCACTTTTGCCTGTCTTTAGCTGAGGTGAACAGCCTGATTCAAATTTTTGTAAATATACTTCAGCTGGTCTCTGAGAGGTACTCCGCACTGCAGAGGAATGAGTCACATTGTTGCTTTCACTTTTACACTGGGGATACCGCTCCTGCCAGGATCTTGCCATTTACTTGGAGAACTAGTCAGCGTTCCTTTCATACTCCAGATTGTCATCCTTGCCTTCCCTTTCCCCCTTCCTCCATCCTCTGGGAGCTGCAGGACAGCATCTTTCTATTGTCCTGCAGAGACAGACCTCAGCTGAGTGATGCTGCCTGATCCCTGGAGAAGGAAGGAAGAAAAACAAAACCCCAGCAAAACAAAACCTGTTCCCATTCACACCCCAAACCCTCAATATTATCCCTTTGTGCCAGCTGCACCATCATACGACTGCATTCTATCTTGCCATGATTTTTTTTGGTGGAGAGCTGCCTATACAATCTGTGAGCACTGTTGGAACAGCCCAATTTTACAAGCATAAAGTATTATGATTGCATTGATTTCCATCATAAATCATATTTTCCATCCTCTGTCTTTCTTTCCTTGCACTGACTGAATTAAGCCTTGGTGTTTTCTTTAGCTGCTGCCAGAGCTGAGGCTTGAGATGATATTAGGGTAATGATGATAAATTTTAGCCTCAAGCCAAACCATTTCCACATTACAGATAATGTTTTTTTCCAAATAAGTTCTGTTATTGGAATCCAGGACCCACCACATCTGCAGGCTCAGAGGCTGCCTCAACACAGTCTCTTTGCTGTAATGGGTTTATAGATTTGAAAATTTGCTCTAAACAAATAAATGAGAGAGGAAAAAAGCGAATGAAGGAATGGAAAGGGAGAATCAACCGGAAGAGAAAAAGACAGGAAGGAAAGGGGAAAAAAAGGAGAAAGCAAGAAGACAAGAAAAACGGAAAGAAGAAATGAAACAGTCAGGGAAAAAGGAAATAAGGAGAAGAATGAGATAATGCCCACAGCAAAGTACGAGGCAGCCTGCTGCTAGCTGTGTGTCTTTAGGAGCAAAGCTGGCCCCACAGACAAGCACAAGTTCCTTGTACAAGCACCAAGGACTGCAAGCATGCAGACCCACACCTGTGTGCTTCAGATTTCACCCCTGCCTTCTTACAAGGGTAGTCCCTGTCATCTCATCTCAGAAATAAAATATTCCTGCAAAATCTCAGCTGTCCCCATGATGGACTAGGGGGAAACTGAACTAACCCTGACCCAATACTGGTATCTGTACTATGGTCTCAGTCTCCAGGGGTGTCTTACTGGTCTAAAGGGATTGTCATTCTTGAACCTACTACAAAGAAGGCCATCTTCCCACTTTTGTCTGAGAGGAATTCAGTCTGTGTAATCAGGCCTGAAGGACAGTGTCCCATCCTCAGGAGAGTATAGATCCTGGGCATAGTAACCTTCAGGAGAGCAGCTGAGGGAGGCCAAACCCATTACTTACTTGTTCTTCAGCCACTGTAAAGGAAAGCAGTTCACCATGTCACTGTGGCATCATACAAGGATAACGCTGTTTTAACCCTGTATCCCGTATCCCTTACTAGTGCTCCGTCCCTGATTTGGATCTTATGATCCCTGTGTGGCTTGTAAGCACCCGTGTGCCCCTCGCCTCTGCTCCTCACGTTAAACAGACCATACCTGCCTGAATGTTTTTTGTTTGCTACTCTACTGAATGAGTGAAGTCCCCCATGGAGAAGCACAGGCAGAGATGTCTGCTCCAGTGGCAGGCAGTCCTTGGAAATCATGCTGGCTCAGAGCAGTGCAGAAGTTCTGAGGAGTTCTGATTTTGGAAAATCACCTACACACAGAGATACTCTAGTGGAAAAAAGCACACCTTGATCCCTACTCTGTTTTTCTCATGGTTTGCCCTGCCAGATGACACTTTCCGAGGAGGCTGCTTAACACCTGCCACCATTTGTACATGCAGACAAGCAACAGTTTCAGATCCTTACTTCATCTCGAGCTTTAAAATTTCACCTCATTAGTTTACACTGTGATGGTGGGATTAATCTGAAAGAAAGCAGGCATCTTTCTTCACACCCCAGTTTCCAGAAAAGCAGAGAAATAACTAATATCCTGATTCATGGTTCTTCCTCTGTAGCTCAGAGTTATTGTTCTTCTCAGCCCTAAGTCAGAAGAACTCACTGCAACAAGCCTGGGCGATGCTGAAATACAATCTGATGCAGATGGTAGGGGACAGCTCTGATTCTGACCAACATATTTACAGCCAGGAGAAGGGAAAAAAATGGACCTGCAGATAGGTAGGCATGTGGCAGGCAGTTTATTTCACTGGCAGTGCTGAAGTGCCTACTTCACGGGATGCTAAATGCAGTAAGTGGGGAGGAGAACAAATTTAAGAGGAAAGAAGGAGGGAGTGAAGCAGTCAGTGCTCTTCAGGGTATGAAGGGAACATCCTGCACTTCCAGAGGACTCTCAAAATAAAAGAAAAACACCCTCAGGATGCTGCCTTTGCAGGGTCCATGTCTTTATTATTCATATCAGCCCCTAAAGAGGTGGTTTCTCTGAGGACATGAGTCATTCGGGAAAGCCAGCAGCCCTTCCACGTCCCTACTGCAAGTCTGCGTTGCCAAAGACAGTGCATCCTGGGCTAAGGGTGCCAGATGATATGTCCTTATAACTGGGCTAAACCCTTTTACTTGCTCACCTGGGTGAATCTAAATGGGATCATTTTGACTTAATCAGACTAACTGGTTATCCTACCAGCACCTACAACTAAAATGTACCTGGTATCCTGCTGCTGCAGCCAGACCCACATGAAATATGTGCTGTCCTCTCTCTCTCTGCAAGCCTAACTGCTAACTAAGGCAGTGCTGACTAACCAAATTAGACCCCCCCTCTCAGTCTATAATCATAATACCAAGTCCAAAACTGTCTGAAAATGCAGCGGGATGCCAACACATAGGGCAGAGCTAAGTGCATTTTCCTCTCTCCTTTTCTATCCCACAGTGGAAAAATTCAGCAAAAGCTTTACATGTGCTGTTTTACCCATGGATTGCCTCCCTTTTCACTATGCTCATTGCAGGAAAGGAGGGACCACAACTGAAATCTGGAATTTCAGGGCAGTAATGCACAGTTTACAATGCAGGACTCCTTTCAGTGAATAGATTGACCATATGGGAGGTCAGCAAGGTGTACAATGGCAGCTGATGTTGTAGTAGCCATAAAGGCAAACATCACGTAGGCTTTATGGCACAAAACTATGCACCTGCAGGTGCCAGGAACAACCACCTGAAGGCAGGCAAGAAGAGCGTGGAGCAAAGTGCCCAGAAACTTCATGCCTCAAGAACAGCTTCTGCACAGTTCCCACTCCTCTGACTCCAAAAAATGACTAGAAATAAATGTAGCATTTTTGTACTGCTTGGTAAGTTTGCAGTAACAAAGGCAGGAATTTGATTGCCATTGCCAGGACCCCATGGACAATGTACCACAGAGGACAAAGTCACTCTCACATTTACTAACAACCAGCATTGCTGCTGGCAGGCACTCCATCGGGAGAAGGATTAGATAAAGCACAGAGAACTGCCCCATCTTCCACCTTGTAAAGGAGCATTTATAACCCAGTGCAATGGAGCATTTACAGTTACTGTGGCTGCACCAGACAGCTTCAGTCTGCTGGGCTGTGATACTGGGCCTGATTTGGAATGAAAAGAAATACTAAACCATATTCGGACTATTTCATGGGTTGCATTTTATTTTATTTTATTCCATTTGAACAGTGTTTTGGTTTATCTTGCATTTAATTTAAAGGATTGAGCAGGTTCCCAATAAATCCCATAGTAAGATCTACATGAGAAAAATACTTAAAAAAAAACCCAACCCAACTACAACAAAACCCTTTCTTCTGCTGCTGCTGATAACAAGGCCTATTACTTTCCAGCCTGTGTTTGGTTTCAACACCGTATAATCTCTCAGTTGCAAACAAGAGACCAAGACAGCTCTGACTAGAGCTACCCTATAAATGATTTTGTCCTCAATGTTTGTTCTCACTGGAGAGGTGCCAAACTCCCTGCTCATGTGGTTAGGTACAGGCAGTAAGTAGGCTTTTTGGCTGGTTCATAGGTAATTCACAGGTAGTTTGCTAGGAAAAGCCAGATTTGTACCCATGAATTAAAAAAACCCTCTTAAAAAAACCCTGTGTTCTGAGCTAAAGGCTTCATTTCATCATACTTTTTCCCCATTTAGACACAGCAGATGATGTCCTCCACCTCGTGGTTTTTTGTTTCTGATTTTGTTTTTAGCAAAGGATCTAATGTGGACAATAAAGATTCCACGAGGTTATATGGACATGTAGCTCAAGGAAATACACTTACACTTGGCCATTGCCTCTCCCAAACACTTGATAACATTTCTCTTTTGACCTACCCCAAAGCTGACAAAGGCTGACAGCACACTGGAGCTCCTTGGCTGCCCAAATTGAGAGAGTGTGTCTCTGTTTAAACAGGCATGGACTGACTGTGAATAAATTTAGTCTAGAAATGAAGAAGAGACAGAGATGTGGAAAAGCCTTCCAAAACAGAACAAAGAATGGGAGTGATCTGAACAAATGCAGATGCCTATAACAGAGCCAGGCCCCTTCAATTCGATGGAGAGAATTAAGCATCGCTTATGAATCATCTCACCCTAATGAGGCATCCAAAATAGACCAGATGAATCACAGTCCAGAAACACCTATTTTTCTCCCTTTGCTGTGAGAGCCCAAGGTAACTGAGACAGAAACATTTGCACTGTAGGTGGTTAAAGTTAGGTGAGATGAAATTAAAAAAAAAAAGAGTAAAGAAAAAATAATCAACAACAAATCTGTAAGAGTTTTTAGATGCAACAGAACACTTGCATGAAGGTTATCTGACACAAAAGGATGTGATTGAATGAGATGATGCAAGGAATCCACTGCAGGTCAAATAGGACAATTCTTGCAAAAATCTGTTAATAAAACACTGTCTTGAGGGAAACTGTTTACAACAATTGCCATAAAAATACAGGTAACTTTCCTTTGAAACTCCTTTTGCAGCACTCTGTGGTTTATGTTGGGATAATGAAGAACTGCGTCTTCCCTGTTAATTTGAATTTAAGACCTAAAGATGACAGTGTTTCTTTTCTCTCTTTAATTAATCTATTTTTATCCACTATTCCTGTAATGAACAAAGGTGAATCAAGGGGTTTGTTTAAATAAGGAAGAAGCAGACACTTATTCAGGAGTGAGGGTTCTCTTTATACTCTTTTCCTCTAATTTGTCTCAGATATCACCTTTCAAGACTCCTTTCCCCTTGAATAAAGCCAACTTTCCACATGGTGATTTCTGCTACCATTGCTGTCTCAAATCTCATAAAAAACCCCATTGCTTATGAGAGGCTTCACTTGTCAAAACTAATGGAAAACAGGGGTAGCTGATGGAGAGGAAAGATGGAGAAGGTTTTGTGCTCTGAGTACCTCTTTTTAGCAAACCCACAGTGACTGATTTTACAGAAGCCCACCAGGGCCTTTGGCACAGGTTGGATCCACAGTGCAGACAGTGGATCCCAGCATTGCATCCCAGCACAGGTACAAGCTAAACTGAGCCATAAAGGGAGCCAGCACATATGGTCCCAAAGGTATCAGTACCTTCTTCCACCCAGGATGGAGTCCTAGCTTCCCGCTTTTGCTGGGAGTTGCACAGAATTAAAGCACATTTATGGCACCAGTGGGGTTTTCTTAGGGTGAGTAAGCTCTGGTCAGTGTATTCTGCTTTTCATATCCTTGTGTTGAATCTGACAACAACAGACTCTGGTTCTTGCTTTTAGTTTGGAAATGAAGGGTAAAATTTTGAAACAGCTTAAAAACGGTATTTTTGGTGTATCTTTACCACAATTCACAAAACACCACAATCACACGGAGGGGACTCCTGCCACAAATCTCCCTAGGCTTGCACCTATAGTCAAAAAATTCAGTTCAGAGTTTGGCTTCATCATGCAGTGGAGCAGATCCTGACACCAGTGTCTGAGTGATGTAATTTCTTTCCATGTTCATTTCCTTACTCATATTTTTGCCTCCCTTTGCTGTGTATCTAGCATTAACAAAGAAATCTATGTGCGTTGCCTGACTTGCCCAGCATTTCAGATCTTCAACAGATTCTCTCACAACTCTTTCATCTTTCACAATAGTGACCAGTGTGCTCTGGGGATCGTTCCTCTCTGAATCCACCTCTCTGAAAGCCCCACACTTGCATCAGTCCTGCCACAAATGAAATAAACCAAACTCCACTTTTTCTTAGGAAATGGGATCCTTCTACACCCCCATCTCGCTAAAGACTTGAATTATCTGAGCTTGACCTTCTGCTAAATAATAATAATATGTGTTTAACATACCACCTGGTACTCCAAAGTGATGTGAAAACTGTTTTGAAGAAATCTGCTTAGGTTTGCTGGATGCAGGTGCTTTCAGAGCCTCGACTGGGTTCCATCACAGTTCACATTATAGTATTACCAATAGCCATCCGTGCCCCTGACACAGGGGTAGATGCCCCTAAGTTGCTCCTTTTCCTTTTCTTTCTTTCCCTCTCCATTCTGGTCTTTACAGAGTAATCACATCATTTGGGGAAAATATAACAAAAAAACCAGCTTTTTGAGTGAAGAAGCCACAAGATGGCATTATAGAGCAATTAAACGAGAAATGTGTACTGGAAGCGGCTTTCTCTCTTGCAGGTGGAGAAGAATAAGGAGCAGGGAACAGTGCTCGTTGTGAGAGGGGACAGGTGTTTCGAGCAGCCTCCAACACAGCCACTGTCCCTTCTGTTGACGGTCTCACCTGGTTAACTCTTATTAACATTTCCAAGATTTCAAATGAAAGCAATACAGGAAGCAGAGGAGAGCACATGCCTCTTCATCTAGCCTGTGCTAGTGTTATTTTCCTCTTAGTGCACTGCTTTCTTCCCCCCTTCTTTTTCCCTTATTCACAGGTGTATGTGCTCACGTTTGTGCTGCTCTTTTTGAGGGGTGTGCAGTACACGAACCTGTTGTACCTTGAGGCTGTGGCTGCGCTACACCTCTTTGACCTGAGCATGTGCTGCAGCTCTGAGAATGTGAAGATGTGTTGAGGGCCTGATGGACCGAAGGAGAAGGGAAGCAAAGCAGTGTGAAGGGTGTGCACATGTGTGTGTGCTGTGTGAGCAGCGTGCGCAAACGTAGGTTACATGAACACCTAGAGGTTATGTGGCTGAGGCACACGTGTGCAGGGTGCAGCGGTACGGCTCTACTGTGAAACAGCAAGCAATTCCAGTGGAAAGTGATCTTGGGAAATGGTTGTAGGTTCAGTGTGTACTATTTTTGTTGTGCTGTGGCAAGCTGTGTAGCTATCATAGTGCACTGTAACCGTGTGGGCATCTCTCGTGGCTTGCGGGCCCGGTGGCATGAAGCAGGGTACGTCTGTGCCTTGGTGGGGTGTTAATCATTCAGGCAAATTGTGCCTGCATGGCCATCCTGGACACAGCCGTGCTGGCTTGGCTCTGTGGTGCAGCAGGCAGCGTGTGTGCATCAGCACTCCAATGTCTCATGTTTCCGTGGAGCGTGTGATTTATGCATGCATGGACATGGTGGAGGGCACTTACAGCTGGTTTTGGGCAGTTACAGCCCACTGCAGCAGTGAGCGTGGGGAGGGGTAACTGGTAACATTCAGACCCATCCTGCGGCACTTGTCAGCACTGAGGGGGAGAAATAAGGATGAAAAGAAATCCAACCCCATTGCTGACTTTCCTTGCAGCTCAGCAGAGAGTGTGGCACCTGCAGAAACAGCTGGGCTGCTCACCAATACCTGACACAGACTCGCTTGTTTTTGTAAATAGTATAAAGTCTCCTTTATTCCACACCGTGCATTGTTATGGGCCAGGTCACTGAATGCATTAGGGCTGATCCCTCAGAGCATTCTGCAAAAGAGACAGAGCTCAGAATGCACATGCTTGAGAAATCAGCTATTCAAAATAAAAGCTGGGATCGACAGACACCTCCAGCGTCTCCTTTCTTTTTCTTGTGGTCAGTGAGGCCAGGTACTTTTCTTGGTGGCTGCTGGTGAACAAAGAGATGCAATGGTACAAATGTTGCTGTTTTACATACAGTGCTGTCTGAAGAAGCGTGTAAAGAAACTATTTCCTTTTTTTCTTAGAAGTCATCTTAGCATTGTTATTTTTATTACTCCTACCACTATGTTTATAATTGTTACTATTATTAAATTCCTTCGTAGTCAAATTGGCTAAGGGAATCTTAGATTTTTTTTCCTTTTCTTTTTTTTTTTTCCCCCCCAGATATAAAAGAGCTAATAAGTTGCCGCTTTGGGGCTCCAAGGAATTCATGCAAGATTATTCCCTCATGGATTACTCTCTCAGTGCTTTGTCCAGCTTAATTTTAATATTAGTCATCATTGTTTCATATTTGCATTGTGCTCCAGTCAGAGTTCATTTCGGTGCTGCATTTGCTTAAACATATGGCTACCAAAAGCTTAAAAGCAAAAAAGTGCACAGGGGCAAAGCTCTCTGTGTACTGAGGTGTTATTTTTCACTGCAGTCCATGCCACAGTGTTGTTCCTTTGCTTTCCTTCTGGAAAAGGAAGAATATTTTTACTGTTTCGGAATACAGCTGTGCAGTGGGGCTACACTGTGTAACAACTCCCTGCTACCACTGGGCAAGCCCAGTCCCCGTCCCCCACCAACCTGTCACTGAGGGGTCCTGTCTCCCTCACCTAAACCAGTTTTAGTGCCTGTAAGACACAGAGATGGTTCAACCTGTTAGCCCTGTAAAAAGCTATTCCCTCTTTTTAGTTGTCCCACACACACACACTGCTCCTGTTAATTTCTATCCATTCAGTGAGCTGATACTGCCTAGAGGAGATAATGCCATGGGGCATGGAGGAGATATAGCATGTGTCCCCATAAAGGAACCAGCTTCTGCACCTTGCAGTGACAGCTTGAGCTTGCATTTTGACTGTACAGAAAAGTTATAGGCAGTTTGGGGTGAAATCATCCTTAGTCCATAAAGAAAAGAAGTATGATCTGCCTACCAACCACATGTGCGAGCATACCCTGCCCTCTCTCCCTCAGCCTGCCTCAAACCTCCTGTGTAACCCCACCAGATGTGGTGGAGTGGCACCAGCTTTCAAGAGATTGGTTTTTGAAGTGGGTCATGACAATAAGTGTCCAAGATTGAGCAGATGGAGCATGTCCACGTTCCACGGGCCTTGTGCCCCATGGGCACAAGGGCAGTAGGTCACCAGAGAGTCAACTCAGGATGGACAAGAGAAAACTTGTACTCAAACACACGTAAAATATACTGCAGGGCACTGGAACAATGAACTACAATGCAAAGAGCCATAGGGAACTACTGAAAATGGAGTGAATTGTTTACTTTGTGACCCACTCACCACAAATGAGGGAGGATCTAGGTCCTTATGTGGAACTTCAGTCCCTGTGCTGCTGCTGCTATTGCTACATATTGCTACTGCTGCTGCAAAACATAGATGTAATGTAGAAAAACAGAGAAAAAGGGAGATGTCTGGGGAGCCAAGATCCCAGTAAAATGATTCTGCAGCACAACTAGAAGAGGAAGGCATCTCTAGCACTTATAGCCCAATATCCCGGTTATTCATATGATATGAAGAGACAGCTCTGCACAACGCCTTAGAGAAGAAATCCCCTCCCAGGAACACTGTGAGGTCCTGATTTAGCACAGACTTAAAAATGCATTTGAGTCTCACTATCTCAAGTGATGCTTACTTCTGTGTGTACACTGTGGCTTTCAAAACTGCACCAGAGCACAGAACAGCTTACACCCGAGGAGAGAGCAGACGTAGGCACAACACAATTACTGAGGCTGCCTGAGAGCCTTCTCTTCAGTGGCTATCCCTTTGCTACAAACAGCATGGGGAGACCTTTCTTGTAGGGTATCATCTGCTTCAGACTGAAAGAGCTTAGACAGTACAAGGATGAGATGATCACCCATTATGGTAGATTTCTGCTGAGTCTCTTTTTTGGCTCGAAGAGGACTCAAGCTCTACTCTTGGGAAAAGTTCTTTTCCACCAGGCTATCAGCTACACTGTGAGAAAGGAGAGAGAATTGTACCCTCTGCCTCCTAATACTGTGAAACTGGTGAGAAAAAACAGAAAGAATATACAGAGCAGAAGAAAGGGGAGTGACAAGGGTATATCTCCACAGCTCAGAGATTAGAGAGCACACCTTTGAGTGTGAAAGTTAATGTATTTGCCTTTTATCCAATGCTGATTTCATGTAAAATACATTCAGAGATTTATTTCTTTAAAGAAGAGTGAAAGAGAGGCTGGGCTATTCTTCAGGAACATAGTCTATGTATATGATTACAAAATAAGAAAGAAATGTTTTATGCAATTATTATAGAAGACAGTATGATTAGACAGGTAGTGAAAGACAGAAAGAGGCAGACAGACAGAAATATAAAAGAAAAGAGAGCTTGCTAGCTCTTAGGAAAGCTGAGTATTATGAGAAATTATTGTGTAAAGAAGTAGTCGTGTAGAACAATAGATTAGGGAGAAAGAACCCTTAGCCTGTCACTGGGAAGGAAAAGCAGCACAAGTTCAGGATGCAGCGAAGCATCTAAAGGATGGTTGAGTGGGTTAATAATGTCACAGTGACATAATCAAATTAGTAATGCTATCTTGGCGATGTGGTCTAGTCTATCAAGGCATTTACCTGGTTACATTGTTCAAAACAATACCACTCCAGAGGCAGAGGAGTCCAGATGTCCTGCCCATCCTATTCAGGCACACGCCATCCCCTCTTACGTAAACCCTCACTGCAGGGAGAAGGGAGTTAATGGGGCAGAAATTGCTGCCCAGCTCTCTCCTCTCTCCCTGCCTTCAAGCCCTGTGCCCCGGATGCCAGCTTCCAGCAGCCTTGCTGGGGCAGAGGTTCGGGGCCTTGCTGGCACAGCAGCATGTTGCCCTCCCTGAGACACCTCTGCAAAACAGGGCTGGCAGCAGGCATCAGCCTCCAGGGCGTGGGTGAACCCAAGGCAAGAGGAATGAGTGTTCCTGAAGACCTTCCTAGAGGAAAAAGGTCTTCTTGGTGAAGGATTAGAAGTTTTATTACATACCTACTACCCTCTGACTGGCAACATACCCTCACTAGGGCTCCACTCCCCCTTTTCTTTCCCCATCATCTTCTGTGATTCTCTAATAACTGTTGTGTGTCTTCTAGACTGAAAGCAAGGTAGCCTGATGGAGCTAAGATGAATCTAGCTAGTCAGGGGAATAAGATAGGAATAAGGGGATAAGGACTGAACTTAAATGGTGTGTCACCCTTGCAACACCCAAAAGATGAAGCACAAGGAAAGGTCTGGGGATGGTTGGTAAGGATGAATTTATTTCACAAGAATGTGTGTGTCCAGGCTAGAAATTTGTATAGGGAAGGGAGAAGGAAAGAAAGTCAGATCTTAAAAGAACAGTGACTGGTAGAAGGGAGTATTTTTACAGTTTCAAATAATTAATTTGGGCTGCTGCTTTATAAGAGCAAATTCCCAGGCCTCACTTTGTCAGACTGAGATTAAAATGTGTTTATGTCTATATAGTTATCTTTCATAGAGGTGTTTCATTTAAATACATATATGTAGTGTATATGTGTATGCACACATGCATGGAAAAGAAGAGAAGGGTCTTTGTTTCAAATTCTCACAAACCAGAAAGGACCATAAAGGCCACTGATATCTGTGTGAGAAAAGGCTGTCCCCAGCCCCCTCCATCTGCTCTTCTCTTCCAGGGCAGCAGGAGGAAAAGCAAGGAAATGCAATTCTCCCTGTTCCACTTCAGTGAGGAAGAAGCAACACAAAGAGTCCCTGTGTCTGTCAGCAAGATTCGGAGATGGGCACAGGGCTCTTGGAGAAGGAAATAGAAAATAAAATCAAATGAGGCTTAATCCGAAAAGCAAACGTTTGCTGGGACAAAGCCACCGCAGGGATTGTCATTTCACAAATTGTATTAATCTGGGCAAATAGTGCTTCAGAAACAGTAACCATGGTGTTTATGCTCAGTTCCCCTCCCTGACCTTATCTTGCCTCCCTTGCTCTCCTCAATATGGGCCAAACCCTTATCACTTTGCACCAAAGGTTTCTTCCTCAACAGGGCAATCATACAAACCTGGAATTTGTGCATGAATCCGATAAGGAAAAAAGATGACTGAAATGTGAATTTTTTTTTCCTTTAGTTTAACAAGTAATGGTAGAGATTAGTGTCACAAGATGAGAAAACTGGGTACCCAAAACCCCATGGAGCAGTTCCTGCAATTTGTAGAGGCAGTGTGCTGGTAAGTAGGATTGTGTTATCACACTCTGCATCTTGGGGCCAAATAAATGTGCAAGGCTGAGCAGGTAGAGGGAGGGCTGGAAAACTAAGGCATACGTAAGGGAAACAGGGTAAGCAGGAAAGAGCAAGGAAATAATTATAACCAGGCTTGCAACACTTCCTACGCTACTTTTTGGTCCAGCCAACACATTGGCCACCTGTTTGCCTTGCAAGATGCTTTGCTATAGCTGTATCTTTCATTTCAGAAGGGAAGTGAGAGGACAGCTTCTTTTTTTTTTTTTTTTTTTTTTCTGGAAGCTGATGGAATCTCTCTGTATTTGCCTATCTTATTATCTCTCTGTTGGCATCTGGACACCTACAAATCGAAGAGTTTCCTATATAGAACTTTTACCATGAGAAAGAGGATTCATGAATTTCAGTTCTGAGTGGAGTTAGCACAGAAACAATAAAAGAAAATCAACCTTTTTTTCCCAATAAACACTCACTCAAAATGATGCTGGGAAAAGAGCTTTTCAGCTTGTTATGATACAAAATCTACCAGACCTTCTCAGGAGCTGGGGAGGTGGGGAAAATATTTTTTTCTTTATTTCAAAGCCACTAAATATCGTGATTTGAACACTTCAGATCAACCTCTAAAGCTATTAAGTTCATGTTCTGATTAAGAGAAGCAGTGAACAAAGGAGCAGAGAGTGTGTGGGGGAAGGAGGTAAAAGAGTAAAAAAACTAGCACAGTGAAAAATCAGGCAGAGTGAAAAATATATAGAAACTGTGAAAATATAAGCTCTAGAAGTGTGGAAAGAGCAAAAACTTATGGCAGGAAAAAAAAGCTATCTACTGTGTCTACCCAACAGTTCACCCTAATCTTATCTGTCATGCTAATTGCCAGAGTTAGGTGTTTGTACCAAAGACGAGGGTGTGTGTGAGTTGTTGTAAGCTCATGTGCGTGGCTCCTGACAACTCACACATACAACCCTCTGATTCCCCCCTTTAGCTAGAGGAAAGATTTTTTTTTTTTTTCTTTTCAATTGAATCACCATCAGAATGAGCTGAATTACAGGAAAGACAAGGTTAGGCAGCTTTTGAGAAATCCAATAAAAAAAAAATCCAAAGGAATCCCCAAACCCCCGAACTGCAGGAAATGTGCTAGTTCCTGTGTATTACATGGTTTCCTTCCCAAAATATTAACGTCCAATACCCAGAAATATGCAATGACATGTGCTGCTTTACCTTTTCTTCCTGAGGCTTTCACTCAGCCTGCAGCTCTATACAGTCTGCTGCACCCCTCTGAAGATACACTGAGTTTTGCACCCACATTTATCCCCTCTGCACTCCCAAAATTACTATTTTTGGTTAAACTAGGATGCAAATGGAGCTTAAACAGGGGAAGGTGTACAGAGGGCAGCTGATGCCGGTTTAGTAATGCGGTGATGTAGCATCAGCTCGAGTGGCAACTACTCATTAGCAGCTAATCCAATCGCTCCTGCTAATCCAATCAACTCGAGTAGCTGGACTCATTGCTTTCCAAGGATGGTCATCTTGCTCTCTCAACTATCCTAGGAGGTTAAGGGAGAATGAAAGGTAAGCTAAACTGTCTTGGTGCACCCACTAAGTTCAGTCCTGGCACTGGGGGCATCCTCTACAAATTGGATTTGAGTCCATGTGGCAAAACAGTGACAAGCCAAAAGTCAAGGCACCCGTTACAGTCTTTGAGAAATACTACAGATAAGCTTCTCAATAGCTCACTTTGACTGCCGAGGACTGGAGGCTGGCTGGGATGAGGAGGACGATGAGATGGAAAGGGTTAACACACTGCTATCCCCTCTCCGGGGGCTCCCACTCCAGCAAATTGCAATCCAGCCCTGAAAATTTTCAGCAGCCGCATCGATGTCATTCCACTGTGCCTTCATTACCTCCTGATCTCTAAATAAGGGCCAGCTGGGCTCAGAAAACATTATGTGGTGCTGTTACGACTGACATAAACCACCAAAGTGGCATTTTGCAGATGAGAAGAACGAGCAAAAACCCCACAAAATCCTCTGCAGTTGGGTTTAAACGAGAGCTGTAACTTCTTACACATGTCCTGCTCCCAGTCTACAGGAAGAGGCTGATTAATCCTGCATGTGTTAGCCTGGAATATTGCATTACTGGAAGCAAAGAAACCCCTTAATCATATTGCTGGTTATGCCAGAGGTCTGTTTTCTCTCAAATGCATCACATTAAGAGCCATCCCTGGGCTACAGCACCGTCCCAGGCTATTTTTCAGGTTGCAGCACTACAGTACAGGCTTTTTCATTCTGGCTTTGTTTTAGGGGCTGACGGGCTGGGTTGTGGTTAACCTTGAGATAACCACAAGCAGCAAGGAAGTTCTGAGAGAAGTCAGAGATGGTATTTTATCCTCTCCCATCTCCAAGAGAATTACCGATCAGTGAAGAAGAGACTTGTTCATAATCTCCCTTTGCTGCTTGCTTTCAAAGCAGGGGTGTAAGAGCTAACTCTGACACACAGGATGGGAAGCAGCACTCTGTCTTTCTCCTCTTCTACCCTGATTTTCCTCCCTGACATGAAGAATGAATTTCACAGGGAGGATTGCTGTCCGTACCTTCAAGTCCCTTCTGAGGGCGCAGTTCAATCCTGATTAGGTGTGTGCTAGCTGACAGAGCATCCCCACAACCTCATTCTCACCCAGTATAGTAAGGCTGGTCATTAATGAGAGGAAAACAAACTCTCTGAGACCATATTCACTTGGGAGATCTGGAGCTTTGGGAATCTGTAACTCTTCCCTCGAGCCATTATGGGAGTGTACAGGGAAAGAAAAAACCACTGTCTTGTTGACACAGTCCCTTCTTAGGAAGCCCAGGGGAGCACATGAGAAATACACACATCTTCTGAGATGACACACCATGCACCTGATCTCAATCCCCTCTCCCAAAACACCTGTGGGAGAGATACTGCTCTGTGCCAAGGAATAAAGGGTTTCCTTCTGATACTACAGGAAAGTTTTCACTCTTTGTTTATGCCATAGGTGAGGTTCAAATATGCACCCATGACTGGTCTCCTGTAAATAAGCAGGACACCCAGCCCTCCCCCCAAAATAATCCCGTCCTTCCCCAGGTCGGTCATTTTCAGAGATCTGACAGCCAAATTAAAAAACATCCCGAAAATGGCAAGTCCTGGCAGCAGCTTCAACCATTACAAACACAGAGACAAGATCCATGACAATAAACGATGTCCTGCAAAGCATGAAACTAAGCAGAAATATCTTTGGGGATAGCTGATTTTCGCACTCAACCCCAGGGAGGAGGAGGCGACAGAAGGAGAAGAGCCTCTGTTTGTACAAGCCACTTTGGACTTTCCCTTTGAACAGGGCACAGGGGCACTGAGTCTTACAGCCTTTTTAATAGGAGCATCTGCTCCTGTTCCCATCCCAGCTGGATGGCATCTATGCGTGTTTGCTGTTAGCGAGATGTGCCATGTGTCATGAGGAGGAGTGTATCCTGGGCAGGGAGCACATGCACATCTTGGAGGCCTTTACACCATGGCAGCAGGTCCATTTGTTTGGCCTGGGCACTTGCTTGGGGGGCAGCAGCTGCATTCTCCATCTACTCTGGAATTTCAAAATGGTAAAGCCCCCTAGGGTGGTTGTCATTAACAGGGTAATGTGTGTGCAAGCGAAGGTGTGGAGGGAGAGGGTTTCATGGGTGGCTTACACTTTA
>JAYRBT010000093.1:64417769-64441635 GCA_036023395.1 Myiotriccus ornatus
TTTATTTTATTTTATTTTATTTTATTTTATTTTATTTTATTTTATTTTATTTTATTTTATTTATTTTATTTTATTTTTTATTTTATTTTTATTTCTCCCACTGACATCTGGAAATGAGAGTTATCTTGCTACAGACCCTCTGAACTCAGGCCATCTGTGGGACCATCTTTTCCTCCCCCTCAGTGATGACCTGCCCTGCAGGAGGTTGATGGTGATGGAGAGGGAGTGTAGGAAATGTCACAGGGATGTCCACATGGTCAATAGCAAATTTGCCAAAATGGGATTTCTGTCTATTTCAGAGGCTTGTTACAGAGCTCTTAATGCTTTGGTAGGTGTTCAGAGGGATGAAAATGCCAAAACCGCCCTATTTATTTGCAGTTGTTCTCCTTATTCCATCTATGTATTTTTCCTGCAGAAACATCCCCTAGCAATTTTTAAAATGCTCGTATTTATAGGGTGAGTGGGGGCAGATGAAGTAGTTCACCCTACCCTACCCCTTGTAAAGGACTCAGAAGCCCCACGGAGACCTTCAGCAGTCTCCTCTGCCCATCAGCAGCAAATTTAACTGCCCCATCTGCCACCCCAGTCCTCCAGCAGAACAGAGAATGGGCCAGCCCTTACAGCTAAAGGACAGATCGTACACAAACTACCATATGCAGTGGCTATTACGGGGTTTAGTCCAAACGACTTGCATGCAAGAGCAGTCCCAACCTCATCAATCCCCAAATTTGAAGTAAGAACATTCCACAGAACGGGGAAGAGTTTCTGCTTAGTAAAGAAACCTTTGCCTGAGAAAGCTTACTATGAGGTTTGTAAGAGGAGCCTGCATCGACTCACGCTGGGTGTTAATAATAAATCCAAAGAGCTACAGCACTGGCTCCTCGCCACCCACCTCGGCGAACCCGGCTGAACCGAGCAGACGCACATACAAGTCAAACTCTGTGGGCTGGATACACAACAAGGTACTGTTGTCCCATCTGTGGCAGTGCACACGCCAGCGGATATCAGCCTAACACAAGGCGAGGAGATACACAGGGAAGCGGTTCATTTTCTCCTTCCTCCCCACTTTTTTTCTTTACTGCTCTGAGCTGGGAAGGGAATCTGGAAGCTGGTGCCATGTCCGTGGTGCTTTGGTACAGCAAACACAAGAGGATACTCAACATATGCTCTGTTTGTGCTACGACACAGGGGCAGACGTTATGGGACTGATGTAAGCAGTACCTGTGATGCTGACACCCCAAATCGTCCGAGGTGCTTTACGGCACTGACAAACTGCGCTCTCGCTGTCCAAACATCAGAAGTCTGTTTCCACCAGGAGCCCCCAGCACCCACACCAGGGCCAACACCCCTGCAAGGGCTGGTGTGAAATTTGCTGGACATGACCTGGTTAGTGTCTCCAAGGCCTAATTGGCATCCTCTGCGATCGGTCTGGCTCCGGCTGCCAGGAGAGAGTAAACTGTCTCCTCCTTTCACAGATGGGATGGGGGAAGGGGTGACCACCGCGTGTCTGTGTGTCGGTGTCAGGGGATGGCAACAAAGGATGTCAAGAACGTGGTGCTGCCAAGGGGTTTGCATATTTGGCTTATAACCTGATGAGTACAAGGCAGGTGGCAGAGTCTATGTCATGCCCTGTGGGGAGTGGAGAGGGAAGGGAAAGAAAGGAGGAAAAAATAAGACTGGTGCAGATGGGAAGTGCCAACTCTTCTTGCTGGAACAGAGCTGTTCAATTGGGAAACCCAGCCAGAGAAACTTAAAAGGACCAGGAGAGAAAAAGCAGAACTGGTCAGCATCAGCAAGCATCTCCTGATCCTTTCCTGCAACCTGCCTCATTGCTATTTCAAAAATAGATAGAAAATTAAATTAAACCCCCCACAATTTAAAAAAAAACATTCAGAACAAGCTAATCTCAGAGATTTCAAATAAGTATGTGACATGGGTGTGTGTGAGGGAAGGAAAGGATAGACAGAGATTTTAAAAAAAAAAAAAAAAAAAAAAGAAAAACAACCTAGAAAAAACTTCTTGGAACAAAACACACACGAGGTAATGCCAAAAACTTGAGAAGGAGAGTGGTTACACACTAATTTAATTCTCTAATCCCCCTACTCCTGTCACTGTTTACTCACTGATAAATGTGCAGTAGCTTCAGCAAGACAGCCACATTTGCAGAAACTGACAGCCTGACTCAGAGACTATTTACCTAAAGACCATGAATATTAAAACAGGTTTCCAAAAGGCCCTGTCTTGAAGGAGAAGATTAGCATGGGGCCTCTTGCTGACAGACTCTTCCCTCTCCACCCCTCCTTCCCCCACTCCGTGATGCATCTCTTGTGCAAACACTTGAGAAGTATCACCTAGCTGAAGAACTGAAATATTGGAGCAATGCCCTGGAGCTGTGCATTCAGCTTTAGCCTGACAGTGAAAACACCCATACACCCAAGACAGAAGATGGGGTTAGTTTTTTGGGCTGGATCTCCTTTTGGGTTACTTGTGTTTTCTGTTTTTTTTTTTTTTTTTCCTTTAAATAATTGATTGAAAACAAAAATAAACCCCACGTGGTTTTGCTATTTTTTTTTCCTTCCCTCTGGAAGGTGAACTATGAGCACAGAGTCCTTTAATAGAATTAGAAAGCCAACAAAATTATATTCCAAAGTCATAATCCTTAAATGAGTTTGACTCTGTCTCCTATGATGGTGCATGGAATTCACCAGAAAGCTGGAAAAAGAGTAAAGTAGAAAGGCTAGAGAAAAGGATAGCTTTAAAGATTGGAGGGAAAGCATAGTTTCTACAGGACAGAGAAGATGAAATGGTCTAGATGCCACAACAGAAATGACAAAACAGAGTAGAAATCAAATTGTTCTGTATAAAACAGCAAATAAAATTTCAAAAATACTTTTAAATAGGCAGTTAAGAGTCACTTATTGTAATTAAAAAAAAAAAGGTTAAACTATCTGGGAGCAAGTTTGAAATAGAAGTAACAATTATTGGGGTTTTATGGCATGTGTATTTTACTGGAGGAATTCTTTGCCACAGAATCTTGTGGGGACCAAAGTTATAACTAGGTACAAGAAAACCTTAAGAAATTTATGAAAATGGTATAAAAAGTGCTTCTAAAGGTAATGATGAAATAGCTAGCAAAGAATCACAGACAGCTGGAAGAAAGGCAAAGTAGTCCTGTCCTGTTTGGCAGTGGAGTTAGAAAAACAATTTATTTGCATGGATATTGTTTCTCTCTCTCCTTTTTAGCCCTCCTCTCTACTGGGTGTGAGAAGCACACCCTTCCCAGAGAGAAAGCCTCCACACATTCAGAAACAGGGATGTGCATGTACAAGCTAGGTGGGCACTGAATGTAACTCTCCCCATGTAGTCTGAGTATTAACATATGACTGACTGACCGACCCACCCTGGTGAGAGCACTAAGACCCACATCCCTCTCAGTGGATGACAACACTACAGTGTGATGCATTTGTCCTGATACAAACAGTATTGCCTATCTTTGGAAATGGGTAAATATCCTGGCTCTGAGGACAATGACTTCCAGTCTTCCCCTTAGGTCAGTGACCTATTCAGACAGAACTAAGAGTTCATGATTTTCCAGCCTCTCAAGCTGCTCCAAGGTCTCTCTATGTACTTGCTTGTTTGGCATGGAATGACACAACCCTGCTGAAGTCAGTGGAGTTATTCTGTTGAGTTTTTTTAGCCCCACATGACGATCAGATGTTTCCATGGCAAGCCTTTGGAATCATTACTGTCAACTACATAATGGACAATGTTAACACAAGGACAAGCATATTTGGCTTTGAGAGAAAAGGGTTAATAGTCATCCTGTTTTCACTCCCCCAGCATCCCTGGACACCTTCCTAATTGCATCCAGACAGTCCATGCCTAGAAAACTAGTGCCAGTGAGGCTGCCCCTCAGCTTTGGCTTTAGCAAAAAAACAGATTTCAGTAGAGCAGTGCAAGAGGCCACTTGGTCAGAAAGGCCTTGCAAACACTTGGTGATTGAACACGTGAAAGAGTTAAACCTTGAGACCACCTGGCACACACACAGCTTTTCTCTGACCTACATCAGACCTACATTTCTGCCTCCACAGCAGTTCAAGCAACAACCCCAGCCCCTTCAATATTCATAGTTCTCAGCTGCCACAAGGCTAAAATTACCCAGAGAGAGATGAAGTCTCCTTGTGAATACACTGAAGGCTACTGAAAGACACCTCTTGTTCAGAGGGTATGGGGCGAGGCAGGAGACAAAGTGAATGGGAACTTCTTGATGAACATTTTTTGCAGGCTGGAACTGGTATCTTGTTAAAGCAAGAGTTTAATTATAACTAGAGCTACTAAAATGAACAGGCAAAGGTGGAATATTAGAAAAGCCTCCTGGAATCAGAAATGAAACATCAGAGTGTACATGAAATTAGAGTTATTCCAGTCTCAGAATCTGGCCCCAGGACAGAGTGGCTTCTTCAGCTTCTCTTTAGAGCACCTCCCTCTGCAAAACCTTTTTCTAGTACCTCAGTTCACCTCACTTTCTTTGCTGACCACAGGCTTTCAGTAGAAGCTGAGAAGCCTGTCATGACTCTAAATATATACTTGCATGGACAAATTGAGCCTACTTCAGGTCCAAATTTAAATGCAAACTTTAATCCATGCTTAAAGGTTAAAGAACAAATGCTATGAAGTTTAAAAGGTGGAAGCAGTGTTTCTTGATGATCTCACAAGAAACATTTTATTTTCTGGGACGTCTTAAATGGAAGAAATTTTGGACACCCTTTGGTTTAGTGGTTGCCAGAACTTTGGAGTGGGTTTATGCAGGCAAGCGTCACTCCATGCTACACTTGTTTCTTAAATGCTTCTTCTAAGCATTCACTTTTAGATCATTGAACAGATGGGTCTTGGGTATGTCTCTCCCAAGGAGGCTGAGCAGGTATGGTTTTCTGTATTGATTGATAGCTCATTGTGGACTTAATCATTTGGGAAGCTTTTATCGGTATGCTGTTTTCTCTCAATTGGATATACAGGGGAATATCTACACATGGAATTACAGCATCCCAGCAGTATAGGCAGCATCCCCTTTATTTGGAAGAGTTCTGCAGTCTTTCAGAAGTAGAGCCATGCCCAGACTCCCAAAGCCTGACAAATCCACTCTCAGTCACTGCTCAGGTGACTCATCCATCTCACTTGCAATGGTTGTTCTCTGTCGCACACAAAATTATGTCAGTACACTGAAATGCCCCAAAAGCTTTCCTGCTCAGTGCACCCGTGTGCTCTGTCAAAGACTGACCTGCTGTGTACTGCGGGGTGTGTCTGGGTTTGTGCAACCTGCCACAGAAGCCCTGCAGGGTGGTGTGTCTCCTAGTCTGACTCCTTGCTTGGAGCAGGAGCTCCTCTGATAGGCATGTTGCCCAGTAATGATGCTGTGCACAGGCAATTGCTCTTGTGATGCACCTCAGCAGATCAATCACACATCCCTCTGCACGTTTGTGTGCTCCTCAGGCAGTTCTGCACCTCTGATCCATGATAAGACCCTATGTATAAAAATTAGCACACTGGGAAGGGAGAAACTTGAGTGATATGGAAAGACATAAAGGTCCTTAACTTCTATTTAGATATTTTATGCCCAATATGAGGAAGGAAGATTAGGGTCCTAAAGAAGAATTTAAACACATAAACATTTTCATGGGTGTAGGAGGCTGTCAAAGAACATACCACCAAGACTCTGAGGAAATAGTTTCTGCTTTAACACCCACAACCACGCACTCATCACCCATAACACATGCAGACAGTCCTCCTCTTCCCTCTCCCTTCCTTCATCTATGGCAAAACCACACTATTCAAACTTTTCCACTATCGGTAAGAGAAGCTGCCATTTACACATTTACAGAGCAGCAGACACAACACCAGTTTAATGATATAAGGAGGCATAGAAATAAGGAGCAATCTCGATATAATGTATACACATATATTTTAAAGACTCAGCAGGAGAGACTCTACTGTCATTTTAGTTTATTGAGAAATAGCTAAATATTAAAGAGAGCTGGGGCTGATGGAATTGCATGGAAAGTTATATCTCTGAATCTATTTGTAATCACTTGTGTCTCTGCTTCTTTTCTCATAATACCTGCAGAGACAAGACATACTGCTGGCTACCCCCAGAGCATCTTATAAAGAATGTAAGGGTTTTCCAGCCTCTGGCATTCAGGTGGTGTTGGACTTGAGCATGTGTCAGCCCTGATAAAGCAGGAGGGAGTTCAAACCAGGCGCTTGCAGCATTTGCCCAGAGAGGGAATGTGTGATGGCTACTCCACAGGAGGGATCACAGTGTCAGCAGCCATGGTGTGACTGACCTGTGTGACTGTACGAGGCCTTTAAATCTCTCCCTCTCGTCTGACGATCGATCCCCACTTGCTCCTTGCAGCTCCTGCACTGAGACACCCCCAGGCCCATGTGCCTCCCAAGCTCTCCACGTGTATGCGCCACATGCATTTCTTTATCTCTGTGTGCCCGCCCTTCCCTCATCCTTTCATAACAACTCCAGATGGGTGTGATTAACAACACACATGCCTTACACACCTTCTGTGGGAAGTAGTTTTCAGCAAATTTCCCCAAATTACTTTAATTTTACAGGTAGGCAGAGGGAAAATGAATAACACAAGTCATGTAGCATGCCCAATGGAAAAAAACAAAAAAAGTGGGAACAGAATCCAGATTTAGTTTTTCTTATATTTTTCCTCTACTATCTAGGCAGCACAGTGTGCTGTAATACTGGTATTATAGGTATTACTTGTATTTTAAAAATCAGTCACAATTGTGGAGTTGAGAAAAGGATTGAGAGACTTTTTGAGATTTATTTTTTTTGTCTCATACATATGCTCTTGCCAAATTATTTTCTGAGTGAGGAGGTACTGACTACTTTTTTTTAAGAGCTATTCACAAAGGTGCATGGGAGAGACATTTCCTGGACTTCAACCAAGTGGCAGCCATTTGTCATCAAGGCAAAACATTCAATACCCAGTTGTAGTGGACGGTTTTGATCAGGCAAGGGGTTTAGCTGGCAGTATGGATACACAATTTTAGACCTTATTTCAGTTCCTAGTCGGCCAAGTTGCTTGCCCTGTCTCTAATTCCCCAAAACTGGCCACTGAGTCAGTATTTTTCTGATTTTCCTAAGTTTTTGAGGCAGTATGTCAAGTAATAATCAAGAGGCACTCCACAGCCTGGCACAGGGAGTACAAGCACCTAGGCAGGCAGATAAATTGTTTGTGTTCTCTGCCTGGAAGAGCATAACTTTTGCAGTTGTGTGTTTCCAGTAGGAGCATTCGTAATTATGAATTCAGCAAGTCACTGCGCTGTGCATATTCCACAGCGGCTCATGGAGAAATCATTGTCTGTGAAAAATGCTTCTTCTATGCAACAGGCATAAAAATTGAGTGCAAACTGTCCATGAACAGGCAGAACAAATTCAATTCGGGTGTCACAGGGCTATTGTGTCCTGCACAATGGTTGTCATAGAGTTCTGCATAGGCTCCAGGGACAGACATAGGAAACTTTGACTTAATTTTCAAATTACTTTTAGTTTGGTTTCCTAAAGAAATGAGGGATTTTGCGATTATTTGGTATCCTAATGTCTATTTACATCTCTCTTTTCCTCTTCCCTCAATAACTTTGAACCAACTGGCACAGGAGGTTTCATTTGCAGCTTGATAGACACGAGAGAAAGAAATCACACGATGCTGTAGGGAAATAGGTTCTGCTGTTTGTTTTTTTTTTTTTTTTTTTTTTTTTTAATTTTCCAAGAAATGCATGTTTTTGAAAAAACTCTCCTGGAGAAGTGGAGGTGTTTTTGAGTATTGACTTCTCTCACCATTAAATATATAGTGAATAAATTGAGATCCTTATTTGAAGCAAGTTCTAAGCTAAGACAGCTGCTATTTGTGATTTACTTTGTCCACATAGGACAGAGCTACCTGGAAGATCAAGGTATGATCGTGTCTTGTCTGCAATATTTGATCTTAGCAGGTTACTACTTTAGTCAGGATGATATTGAGGGGTCTTAAACGCAACAGACTTTGGCCTCAGGCTTAGGAACCACTGGTCTAAACTCATCAGTAAAGTAGTCATGACTACTGCTTTATTGCTGCCTAGCGAAATAATCAGTCTAGCTCCAAAAATTCATTCAGTGATTTAGAGTCAACTTTATAGTCATATCCTCATGACTTGACTAAGGTACCCCTTTGTCTTTTCAATTCTTAAGGCTAATAAAAATAACATGAGCCTTTACGCTTTTCTAACTTTTATGAAGGAACAGATTCGGACAAAGCCCAGTGTAAAGGATCTACAAAGCCCATCTCTTCCCTCTCTCTGTATACACTCCACTGACAGATCAATCCTGACCTTGCAGTAGAACAACCCAGTAGGTAAAGAATCAGCATGGGACTGAGCTGCAGGTAAGTCATTACCCATTTTCAGCTGCTAGCTCATTAATTTCCATAGGTGCCTAAAAAATTTCCAGCATCCGGACTTCAGTACATCTGTGCCTTGGTTTGCCACCCTCTAGATAGGAGGAATACCCACTGGTCTGTTTCACAGGAGGGTGGATTTCAGTAATGCATTGCCATTGTGTAGTGCCCAGACACTGCACCAACGGCAGCCATGGACATACATCCTTGTAGATCCTTCCTCTGCTCCACGGGACAAACTTCAGCCAGAGCAGAGCAGACTAGACTCAATCCTTAGCTAGAGTAAATTGAGGCAGTCCTATGAACTACCACTTTACCCCTGCCTGGCTCTAGAGTACCTGGTGATATGTGTAAGCGGGGTGCTCCTCCACACTTCTAGGAGAACCAGTCAAGCAAGAATTCAGATTAAGAGAAGTGTGCACAAATGTTTTCTTTATAATAATTAATACATGATTAATAGGAACAAATTCTGAAAATAAATGATTATAAGATGTCTCTATAGCATGTCATCAGGATGATGGGGATAAATGATGCAGAGGCACCTGAAAGTTGAGAGCCCATTACTAAGCATTTATAAACAGGAATGCATAAAAATATTTATCCACGTCTTTCTGAAACATGCTCTAATGTGTCTTCGAGCAATTTATCAGGTAAAAAGTAATTTTCATTAATCACTTATTAATTATTAATAAAGTGTTTGTAAGTGTCACCTTAATTTAAAGAGCTTCTGAGTCAAGGTGCACTTCCAGACTTTCCTTCAAGGAGATCCTGTTTCCCAGGACGGAGTCCTTCAGATTCAAGTGACCTTGGTACATCCTTCTTCACCCAACCCACTCTTGGCCTCCACAATCGTTAGGCTTGCAAATGGGACTAAGTCATGTTTCTGGAAACCACAATTTGTCATTTCGGAAGGAAACTTGATCAGATCCTCTCTCCCCACACACAAAGCTGGATGCCCAGACCTGGGAACGCAGTATTCAAATGTTTCAATTTATCATTACAGTGGAACCCTGAAGAGATCACATCTGCTAAGACCATAAATTGGACAAGATCCCACTTCAGAAGGAGCAGGCTCAGCTCAATATTCCCATTCTTGAACAAGGGACCAATTAGGCAGGCTTATTTACCTGCCATAAAATGAGATGTTAGCCAGTGGGAGAAGTCACTTAAGGACAACAACAACAAAAAGTCTTTCTGATCTCTCTGTTAGAAATGGCCAGCTTAAGAAACAGATTCTCTCCATATTCTCACTTCAGCCTGTATGTCCTGTGTTCCTTCTGTTTCTTCATTCCTCCTTTCAAGTCAGTCTCTGCCTCTCTCTGCCTTTTTCCTTTTGCCTTACGTATTTTTTCTTCCTTTCTGTCCCTTCTGTCTCTTTCTGCTCACTCTTCTTTTACTTAATTTTTCCTCCTCCTCTTTTGCTCTCTCTCTTTTTTCTCTCTCTCTCTTTTTTTTTTTTTCTTTTTTAGCACATGCACACTTCCAGGTAAGATTTAATTTTTAGCTTTATTACTGAACAAGCAATCAAAAAGGTCTTATATCTTGGAACAGAACCTGGGCTACAAAACGACCAAATTGCTCACACTGCCTTCCCTTCATAAGATTTTACAGTGAGGATTGGATCTTCCTCTTGCCAAAAACTGGATTCAGGCCCCAAGAGACAGTAAGGGGGAAAATCTTCAGGCTTAAAAAGTGATATTTTCTGCTTCTCCTCATAACTTCAAATAGGTTTCTTCACTAGATGGATAATGGTGTGTGAGCATCCAGAGTGGAAGCAGAGAGAAGCAGACACACATCTGTCAGGGATGGTCTGTGCACATTTATCCTGCCTCCGTGCTGGGGGATGGATGAGATGACCTCTTGAGGTCCCTTCCAGATGTACTCGTCCATGAGTCCATGATTAATTGCCTTCATGATCTGCAGTTTATCTATCCAAAGAAATAAGCCTCAAAATCTCCTGCAAATACATATCCTGTAGGCTGCCTGAGGATATTGCCCCTCCATCCCTGGAGTGCTGCACCCTAATTTAGACTCCACAGAGGGGATGTCTCCCTGCTGATCCCTGCAGAAATATGGCCCCTTTCACACCCAGCTAAAGAATTAAAGAATAAAGCTGATTTATCTCAGTAGAGAAAAGAAGGGAAATTTAGGCTCTAAATGGGAAAGAAAATTTCTATACTCTGCTTCCTCAGAAGACAAAGACAGAGAACAGGTAGGTGAATCTTGGTGATGCCATGTTTTGTTTTCCCAGTATTGCCTTTCCTCCAGCACATGTAGGATTAAACTGTGGCTGCCTTCCTGGGGTTATGAGATGTGGTATGGCACAGAGCACCACCATCCCTTCCAGAGGGGAGCCACAGGAGAGAAGACTATGACCCCTTCTGTTTTTCAGTCAGAGGGTGTCAGTCAGAAGGGGAAACGATGTTCATCCATATAAGGATGTTTTCCATGTTCATCCACATAAGAATGAACATGGAAAAGGGCAGACACATTTTGCAAAGTGGGCCAAAGGGAGGAGAAATGAAAATAGTGAAAAGGAAAAGAAAGATAACAATAAAGAAGGGGGCTGGAGAGAAACCTATTATGAGTGTCTCGTTAAATACAAACATGAAAGTGGGAACTTCGTGTTTATCTAAAGAGGTATAATCCTGCTCCACCTGAATTACTGGACATCTCCATCTGATTTATCCCAGGTATTTATTTAACAGTGAGACTTATTTAACCCTAAACTCATCCTTTCCTCTTCACAGGCTGTTGTGGATCGGCACAAATAAACACTGTCGTGGCGCTGATCTTTGTTCAGATATAACCTATCCAAAGAGAATTTAAGCTGTCTTCATTATGGCAGGGGAGGCGGGTAAGAAGAAGCGTGGGCCTTTCTGGAGAAGCTGGTCACGCAACATTAACTTACTGAAAAGGTTCCTGGTTAATGAATATAATGCATAATAAGGATATTCAAGACTTAATGTGGCATTTTTAGGTTGGTCAGATCTGGGATATGAGGAGTTTATATTATCCTACCTTTTCAATAGTCATGACAAAAATAACAGGAAGTTTCATATCACACTTTCTGTCTCTTCTGAATCATCAGAAATCAAACTGAGTTAAAAATGAATATGGATAAGATTCAACTCAGTAAACATAGATACCTGTGTATATCTTACCTAGTCACCCTCAACTCCCTTGTTAGACGAAAGAGAGAATTAGACACTTCCATGCACTTCAGCAATTAATTTCCTCTTAATGCACATATCTAAACCAGAGATCAGGGAACTGTATAAGAAAGAAATCTTATTTTCATACATTGACTATAATAGGAACTTTACAGTTCCATGTGAACCATCAGTTCAGATGCAGATTTCTAAAGCTAGATTAGATTTCAAATTTGTAAGTTAAAAATAATAATAATTAAAAAAAAGGATATACTTTCTTTCTACAGAGTTTAGCAGGAAAACAATGTCATCTCTATGGTTCACTCTCTTCAGGAGCTATAGAGTAGAGAGGTGATTTTTAAACTGAGCATTTCCTGGTCATACGCAAAATCTCACAATTTTAATTTCATATTTTTAAATTCAACTCTCCTGACCAATTTTTCATAACCTTTCTTATTTCTTATTTCTTTCATTTTCTCTGTCTTCTTCCAACAATCTCACCACTTGTTTCTCCACTTCCTTTTTATCTTGAATACAAAGAGCAGGTTGATCCCAGCCCTGGCCCTGGAAATGTCAGACTGAAAATGTTACTCTTGGAGTGATTTGCATGCATTACAAAGTGACAGGTGACAGGAGCACACAACCTCAGCTAATAGATGATTAATGATGTGGTGTTGGCCAGCACTGTTGACTCGTTTTCCTGCTCTTTGGGAAACTTCAAAGGCAGCTGGCATTTCTGTTGCCTTATGACAGGCTCATAGGTGAGTGTAATTGTTTAGTCCATATGTGCATAGCATAGGAGCCATGAGCATGCTCATGGAGCACATTTATCTGGATGTGTGTATATGAGGGGATGTGCAGGGTCGTATGCATGAGCTCCCATGTGCTCCTGTGTGTGCATACAAGCTCCTCATATACAAACTGCCTGGTTTCTGCAGGTTGCTGAGAGCATCATTATCCAGCTACTATATTCTGAATAAAATACCATGGCCCATTTGGGGTTACAGTCTAAAGGAATGAAGGAAACTCACTGGAATTTTAATCTGGATGGAGAAAAATCAGCCCTAAAGTAAACAGTATGTTTGGAAAGGAGCCCAGTAAATAGCAATCAGAACAGGATTAGAAATAGGTCAAGGCTGTAAAATTGGATCTTTTTTCACACCCTTTTTTTTTTTTCTCAGCAAAATTCGGGAGGGTTGAGGTCATTAAAGAGATTAAGGCTGGTTCAGACTCCAACCCCACCCAGAATCTGAGGCATAAGCTCACTTCTGACGCATACATTATAAGTCTGGAGTTCAGTTAAAGAAGTATTTGGAGTTTTCTAGAATAACATTCTTAGGCAGGATCCTCCCAACACATATAGATGCCAACCTTTGGATTTAAAATTCTTGTACTCGGTAAAGGTGAAGGAAATCTCATTTCCTACTCCACACATGAACACCCCTGCCTTCTGCCCTGGGTTTCCTATTCCCCAGCACACTGTATTCATGAATCTCTTTCAGAGATGCTCAGCATTAGCAGAAAAGCAAGAAAACAAACTGTAGATGAGAGTTGGGGTTTGCAGTTCTAAACAAGAATCAGCCAAATTGGTCTTTAAAAAAAAAAAAAACAACACAAGAAATTAGTAGTTTGCCGAATCAAAATTCTGTGTGGGATTTTTTTTTTCTCTTTAGATGGAAAAGAAAAAGTGTGGAATTTGGACTCTCTTTGAAACAACATTAAAACAACAATTTCTCAAGAGCCAATACAGCATGAAGCTGCTTTAGCATAGAGGAAGAATGTAAGGAGCGCTTAAAATAGCCACATTTTTTCTTTGTTCTTTCAATAGCTGTCATTTGGAAAAGCACAATGCAGATGTCAAATGCTGAAAATATATATTCCTAAAACCAGAGACAAATGGCCAGAGGAGGCCTTGAAAGATTTGTATCTTCTGTTGATTAAAAGGCAAACGTAGGAGAGTCACTGAGATAAATCTTCCTGCACAGAATCACGTAAAATTGAATTTGAAATGTCCTCAAGAAATCAGCTGGGCTCCAGTCAAGAAGCCTGTCCTAAGCAATTGAAGCCCACGTCTGAGCTCTGAGTAAGTCCCAGCATAGGATACACTCAACAAATCAGCTGGATGCAGAACGGATTTTGGGTCTGTGTCTGAGTGGTTGCCTGAGACCCATCCTACAGTGGTTTCTCATCTCTTTAGATACAACATAGAGGGGAGACGGGCAGGTTGTGAGATGCTGCTCACAACTCGAGGCAAAGGCTTCAATACTTCTGAAACTGTCACTTTTTTGTGTGTGTGTTTTTTGTTTGTGTTTTTGTTTGTTTGTTTGTTTTTTGTTTGTTTGTGGTTTTTGTTTTGTTTTGTTTTTTGTTTTCCTTGCCTCAGGGATCGTTCAGTTTGTTAACTCAATCTAAAGACTTGCCATGTCCACTTCACATTTCCCGGCCCTCACTAACCCTTCAATTCACAGGACATCACCCACTCCAACTCAAATGCTGCTCCAGACAGGGCAAGACACTAAGTGCCAGGACACCAGAAAGCAGAGAGAAAGGAAAGAGCTGGTAGGCTTCGATCTATTTCAGACCTGTCAGATTAAGTGGGTCTGGAGGTTTGGGTGATCGGACGTGTGCTTCATGCTTGCTTAAGCTGAATTGCCTTGGAGAAAGCTGAACATTACCTCATGGTGAAGTCTGTGTCACCCCAGCTCCCTCTATAAGCAGCAGCAAAAAAGATCTCAGCACTCTGGGCTTCTGACAATACCAGCTCCTAATTTGTGACATCTGTGACATCCATGTCACAGAATTACAGGTTAACCTGGACTGATGCTAAAAACGAGTGCTGTTTCTAGTGCTCCTGGAAATGCAGTTCACTGTATATTAGTCGAAGTATGTTGAATAACATGAATATGCATGGCTTTGTGTGTGAATGTGTTCAAGGGGGACATCAGAGCGACAGAAAAATGGCAAAAGCCAACCCACAGAAATATTTTCTTTAAAGTTTTAATAATGTTATGGCACATAACATTATTAAAATGTTATAGGTATTATCATGGTAGAGACATGGGTGCATGTACACACATAGACTAAATAAGAGGAGACCTGGCTATCTAACAGTAGTGCTGACATTTTATGTGATACATTAACTAATACTTTTATTGTTGCTTAGCACTTTGAAAAGCTGCTTTGAACACTTTTCACTTGGTTACTGGTATTAACTGAAGTATTAACTTCAGGTACCTGCACCATGTGATTAACTTTTAAAAGCCTGAAAATTTAAAATTACAAAAGTAATTGTCTTCCAAACATGTTTTGTGAAGTCTAGGAATTTCTAGGAACAGGAAAAAATCCAGAAAGAAATCAAGGCTGAAGTTTCTGGCTCACACTTACTTTTGACAGAAATTAACACCAGTAGCAATGGAAATGCTTTCTTTCCTTCACCACATTCAGGAATCTGCCTTTACTTCATCCTATACTTTTAAACAAAATTTGGATGACAACATTTCAGGTGAATGGATGGTTAGATCATTTTATTTTCCTTCCAAAGCTTGCACTGAGCAAAGGAGGCAGGTCTGATTCCACACAATCTTTCTGGCTGTCTTTAAGAAGGCAAAATTTGCAATAAAAGGTTAATGCAAGGTTTTGTGGAAGTTTTCAGCAAGCATAAAAGGGAGAATTTTAGTGGGCAGTTGGTAACTGGTGATTGCTACTGACATTTGCTATAGTACTGGAGTCACTGTTCACCCGCTATGGAATTGCAGCCACCTCAGAGTGGAATGCACCAGCACCTGTAAGTCCCAGTTTAAGGCAACAGGGGTTTCAGCCTGTCCTCAGTGGAATCAAGATAAATTACATATACTACACAGCAAGTGGGTACATAAGGAACATTAATTTCTTTTAAAGTATTTCTAGTTCTGTTAGAAATTAGAAAGTTTCTGTTATGCTCTAAGACCAAAAGGCTTCTTCTCCAAAGCCTCCCGATGCCATGCTGGGCAGTTCCCGGAACAAGCTTGCTCCCTGTGGCTTGCACAGTTTCCAGAGTGAAAGTGGCAGCACTGTAAAACAATGGAAGTAATTACCAAAACTATCACAGGAAGAGAGATGCAACATTCTGAAGTTTCTCCTGTGATCTCAGCCATAACTTCATACGGTTACATCTTCTACAACCCAGCTTCAAAGGGCTGCCAAAATGCTGCTCTTGCCTTCTAGACAGTGTGTGTATCCGATCAATCCATTTGATTTGTAGGTTAGGACTAAGCCTTGCAGTCAGACCCAATGATCTCATTGCTGCTAGCATGAATGCAAAATGCTTTGAGTGAAAACAAGGGGATTGATCTAAGAGGACACAGGTAATTTAGAGCAGAAGTTGGGCTTTTGAGTATTAATTAAAAAGTTCGCTGTAACCTATGGGACATATCAGCTCTCTTGCAAAGGTTGTCATCTCTGTGCAGCCAGCCATTTGTTTTGTTTGCTTCCTGGAGAACCTTGATTTTCATGAAGGGCTATGCCTTTTGCTACTATATCCTCTGGGAGAGAGGTCTGGTCAGATGATTAACATTATCTTCTCTCTTAAATATTACATTATTAAAATTGGGCAGGCTTTTTTTTTTTTTTTAATGGAAACTGACTAATTAGCCCCACGTCTCATCTCAGCTGTCAAAAATCTCTATTCATTGACAGTTTACTTTAAGTGGCTCAATTAGCATAACAAATGACTCACCAAAAGTTCTGTAGGCATCCTGTTGATTAATGTCATTTATCTTGCAAACCAGCAGTAGATGCGTGAGTTGCTCCTAACAATTATTATATACGTTTTTATACATATATAATAAGTGCCTCTCAGAGAAGCAATGCAATTTAGGTGTTATTTGCAAACATTTAATAGTAATAAAGGGCTTTCATGAGCAGCAAGAAGATGAATGATTTCCCAGTTAGGAACCAGGTAGAAGATGAGGCCATGTTTCCTTGAACATCACACTGTATGCATCCAAGTGATACAAAGAACAGAAATTTCTATGAACACATGATCAGACTAAGGAGGAAGGAGATTGATCAGAAGTGTTATTTTTGTATTTTTGACTTTTTCTGACTGCACACAATGTATTTCCATACATTGGTATATATTATGGTAACAATAGAGTATATACTATTTTGTCATGTTATATAGTATTTTGGTCATGCATCACGTGTTCTGTGGGTAATGCACAGAAAAGAAAATGGCTGGGTTCTTCAGTTGCAGCTTCAAAGACTTGCACTGTGATTTTTGCTCCTAAAACCCTTATGTGATTTTGAAAACCCAGTGTCTTAAGCCCCCGTGGTCAGAGGTGATAGCAGATCAAGGGGCACAGTACAGCAGCAGGGCAGCTAATTTTCTATTAGAACAGGACCCCTAACTAGTGACAAGGCAGAAGCATTGGGCAAGTGGTGGGGAGGAGGTTTTTTCCCCTCAGCTCTGCCACTCCCCTTTGGCATGGCCTTACTTAATTCCCTCTCTGCACTTTTTTCCATCCACTTTGATTTTATCCATGCAGCTCATGAGGTCTATGTAGTCCTTGTCACAAGGACAGTCCCTCGCTGAGTGTTCACTCAATGCTTTACCCTACCTAAGGTCAGGGCCTCAGAAACCCCCATTATATAAAAACAGCAGCATTTTGCCACAGAGCAAATTCCCAGTATTCACCACTGTGGGGGAAAACAGGCTGCTATCAGATCGTATCTCTGATCAGATGACAATGTTCTGAAATTTCTGCAGATAGAGGATTTCTGCCAGTGAAATCAGAGATGGTCATATCATACCCTGAGCGGCATTAGTATGGGTGCCTCTGTAATCACCGTAAAAAAGTATGTGTGTGTTTCAGTTGTTTCAAAGTACTTCTCCTAGAGGAAGAAGCTTTTATGAGTGAACTCTTTAATAAGGGCTCTTCCCCCCAGTCTCAGGAGGGACTGTGCAAGCTTTAAAGAAAGTACAGCAAGTACTCCTCACTACTGAAGCCACTAGGAGTATATTTTATAAAGCAATATTAAAGAAATACTGAAAGCAGAATAATTTAATCAGATTCATGAAATCAAATACCCCCAAGGCAGCGATGAAGATGCAGCTCAACAGGTATTGGCATTTCATTCCATTGGAAGAGGAAAATTCATCAGCTCCCCTTTTTTTTTTTTTTTCTTTTCTCTTTGTAGAAGTAAAACTTGACACTAAATAAAACTAGAGTCAAATAACCCTAGGATAGGAGGATTAGTGCAAAGGCACCTTGGGCCTATATTCAGTCACACTCTGTCCTGTCTTTTCTTATTTGGGATCTGGAAATCATTCACTACTAGGGAGTTGGAGAGAATGTTGTCAAGTGTATCTTTAAATGGCAGGTTATTTTCCTGATTACACAATCAGTCACTGGCAAAATATTTCACCTCCCTTTCTCTCTCTACTTACATTATGTTGCCACGACTGCATGCTCTTCCAGTAGAGAGCAGCATGGCAGACCTTTATCCAAATCTGGGGTCTCTTCCTGTTGCAGACATGAGTAACAACAACATATGAAAATCACCTTGAAAAATTAGAAGAACCCTCTAAAAAAAATTTGGAAGAACCCTCTAAAACCTGAAATTTAGGGTTCCCATGTTTCCTGAGTTTCAAAAGTCTGTTGCAAGGAAAGAGATTGTAATTTTTGTTCTTTTGAGCTGTTACTCATACATTCAGCTGATGGCTGATGGCTTTCCTAGGGTTGTTGCAGGAACAGTGATTCTGTAATTATATCTGTGTAGGCTATGAAAATGAGGAGCAAACTGATTGCAACTTGTACTGTTAACTAGGAGATCTTGGGAAAAGCTCTTGGAAGTAAAAAAGTTATGATTCTTCAGCATCTACTATGATCCCATTGCAATGCCAACTGAGCAACAATTTGGAGTGTACCTATCCTTGAAAAGTCTCTGGAGAAGTCATCTTATTCTCATTTGCCGGGTACGTAGCTGAAGTCAAGTGACAAATTTATCTCACTAACCAGCAAAATTCAGACACCAGGTTTGTTCCAGGCATCTCCACTTGCTATATTATCAACAGGGAGTCAGGTGCCCCATGCAGTGACTCTCTCTGCTGCAGGAGGTGGTATCCACTGGCTTACAAAGGTGCCTGTGTCTCCCTACTGATGTTTGAGAGAGCCAAGAATAGTAACTTAGACTGTCTACCTTCCCTTTTACGAGCACTAAAATTAGCTGAGAAGATTCCCATCTAGCTGTATTCTCCGAAGTAACACAAGAGAAAGTGGATAGTAGAGAAAATTATGCTTTCAGTTCACCAGGCAGAACATGCTGTGCAAGGGATCACCCTTCCTTTTTATATGGCCATCAAACCACTCTCTGCAGTGAGGGAATGGAGTTGAAACATCAAACATCTGTGTGCCTGAGGTCCGGGTGAATGCAGTCCACAAGCACTAAGGTGATCTGGGAAAGCTGAGTGAGTGCAGGGGAATGAAACATTTAGGCAGCACACGATCCTGACAAGTGGCTACAATATCCCTGAGACAGATTTTTGAAGAGTATGGAGAAAAGAGCATTCAGTTTATGATGCATATTTAACAGCTAAAATATAGCAGCAGTACTGTCCTGTCCTGCCTCATGGCTTCTTTCTCCAACAAGGCCATCATAAATTCTGCCTTGAGCAAAGCAGAACTGATTGGACTCGATTTATTCTTCTTTAAAACACACACACAAACACATTCACTAGGGAAGGATATAGAAGTTCCAGGAAAGAGCCGTAACTCAATTGCCATTATAGAACAGAAAGATAATTAAGTAAATGTTGGCAGGGGATAGCATTGAATAACTTTAGCAGAATGAGTTCTTCTTTGCTTTGCCCTTTGCAGAAAGTATGCTGCATTCTCCAGAGACCCCACCCTAAATTGCTTTGGATAGCTTCCTCTTCCCTGAAGGAAGTCAGAGAGAACAGGGCTGGGAGGGAGATCCAAAGGTCAGTTTTCCCCAGTACAAGGCAGGATCAACTCAAGATAAGCTGGTAAAGATGCATGTTTTCTCTGCTGGTGGGCAGGAGATCTGTATGCTGTGTAGAGCTGGAGTTAACCCTTCATATCCTGCTACCTGGAACTTAGGAGGATCCAGGTAACAACATTGGAATCACTTTGATCTACAGTTTGGAGCAAAGAGAAGCTTTTTAGAGAGAAATTAATAATAAGTGAGAGACACCCTGAAATATAACTGGCTTCTGTTCGTGCCTGAGTATTCAGAGAATAAGGGAGCCATGAGCTGCAGTTACTAATTAGTTCCAAGGGCAGATAAATAGCACTTCTGCCTTTTATTTGTCCCATGTGGTGATCCACTGGGTTTGTAGACTTTGGCACACTTTATGTCTGAAATTTATCATGAGTTTATATCCAGACAATAAGTTAAGAGAAGAAAAACAAAAACCCAAACAAAATAAAATTTGTAAATCTTATGAGACTATATTTTTCAAATAGAAGAGGAGAGAGAAGGAGCACATGCAAAAAGAAAGAAAACAGAACAGTAAAAATGTGAAATGAACATGTTCGTTCTTGTTAAGGCAGGTTGGTTTCAAGTAAGACAGCTTCTCTTTAATATTAGTGGGTTTTGGACAACGCATTTCTTCTTTTTGAGTTCATAGAAAGAATTGTGTGCAAAATGCTATGTGTGTGTATACATATTCAGCCACCTCTAAAATCTAATTATTTCAAATCAAAATCTTAGAAATATTTTATCTCACTGTCTGTCATGAAAGGGTATTCGAGCTTCTTGGTAATGAATCTTTGTCTAAACATATTTGGCAATCTTTGCATAATCATGTCACTATATGTCATAGACTACACCTTCAAGAATCACCACATGATGTGTGAAATGAAGCAAAAATAGCAGATATTCTTAGAGTGACTTTGGTAAAGCAGGGCTAATTTCTCAACCTTCAGAAAGATCAATGTAATCTTAAAGTTTCAAACACTTCAACAAAATATCTTTGGGAGGGAAACAGAGATCTGTAAATGGGCCATTTTCATTTAATAGGAAAGTTAGCACAAAGAAATTTTAGGCTTTCACCACACCTGAAATGTATGGTAGGCTCATGATGAGAAGAAATATTTCATGATTGCACAGTTACAGGCATTTGCACCCTTGCATGACATCTTTAGAGCTGCACTTTGTATCATAGGGTCTGTTATGACAACACCTGTTCAGAAAGTCTCATTTAAGAAATGAGATTTCCAACAATACTGTCCTGTGCTTGTATGGGAAAGAGAAGATGATCAAGAAGAAAAATGCATTTGACTAGATCAGAAAAAAAAAAAAAAGGGCAAGAAAAAAAAAAAAGGCAGCAGTACCATGCTTATCCAGGGCACTGGATAAAAAGTAGACACAGTAAAAAGTGTCTGTAAGTAGTATATGATTCATTTAATCTCTATCAATCTGAACTTTAACAGTATAGCATTTAGGTTAACCTAATCATTCTAACTCCTTCCATGATCAAATAAAGAAACATACAGATCTCCAAAGAGACTTTTTGTTTTTTGTTCTTTGTTTTAGCTTGAGGATATAGAAGACAAACTTTATTTTGTGATGGTCTTTTTTCTCTATTGTCTGTAGAAAGGTCTAGATGACCAGATTAACCTCTGTACCTTCCTTCTAGACATTTAAAATTTGGGTAGAATCCAATCCAATAAGAGCTCTCATTTTAGCCTTAAATGGCTAAGATAACAGTGGTTGAAAAGCAGCTGAAAAACCATGTATGTCTTGTTTAAATACAATATTAGAGAACATAGATGACTTATTAAAATTTATTATTTGTGTTTTAGTGCTACCAGAAAGCTTAAGCTGCCTAAAGACTTCACAGTGTAAGCAGAGATGATGGATAGGGAAGAATAAGAAGTTACAGGAGCTCTAGCACTGAGATTTAGTGACTACCTGAAGGTCACAACAGATGAACATTTTTTTTCACATTAGTACTGTGAAGGTACAGATAGAGACAGTACAGCAGTGGGCAGCTGGAGAGGAAAGGGAGAGTGTTGGACAAAGCCTTTTTTCCCTAAGGGTTTGAATTTAACCACAGCTTTCATTAGGTAAGACATCTAAGTTAGTTGTACCAGGCTCCTTCTGCAGTTATCTGACAAGGTAACAGCACCTCTTGAGAATGAGTCAAATTGCCAAGGGACTGAATTGCAACCTGAGTGACCTTTCTATGCATGGAGTGTAAGGAAACCTAATACTGACCCTGCTTAGAAATACACCACCGAGTTTGATGAGAAGAAGGTTCCTGTGAAGACTGAATGAATAGATAAACAAATCATGTAATGTGAATCTGAATACTTTGAGATCATCCTGTGGATGAAGAGGGTTTGGGCATAAAGTGTTGCCTGAGCTTTACCACTTATTTCAGCAGAGCCTGAATTATAACAGTATTGGAGAAGCCCAGAGGAGGTTCTGTGGAATTTACAGATAGGATTGCCACAGGTTGTCTGAGCTTGGGACGGGCATCCGGAGGATGAGTAGGACATCTACAGGTGGTCTAAATTTAAAATTATCCTCTAGGAGATGATTATTAGCAGCAGATCTCTGTATCTGAAGCTCATCTGTCATAATTCCTTAGTAAGGAAGAAATGAGGGAGAAGATCTGCCAAAAATACATATGATGGATCAGCCAAATTGTTTCTAAATGGTACCATAGTCAGAGCCCTCCACAGGGGGCCAGCATCCAGCTGCACTACACTATAGAGTAAATGCTACTGCTTTGGAAAAGAGTCAGTGGCAAGTGATTTGCATTAAACATTTTTTTTTCTTTTGTTGTTGTTGTTGTTTTCATTGCTATTTTTGGTTAACACAGAACTGCATCTGCATGTGATATTTACAGAGAAAGTGCCCAGTTGCTGATTTCCTGTACATTTTTTGTTTCCATGCTTAGAGATTTTACTCCCGAAGGGTGGGGAGGAGGAGGAGGGGAGTGACAGGGTGGAGGTGGTGATAGGGAATCAAAAGAAACCCAAACGAGCAACCAGGGAGACCATCCAGAGCCAGAAATGGTTTCCATTTTCCAACATTTTCTTTCAAACTCAAGAATAAACAGGAATCTGTGAATTTAGAACACTTGAGGTTCTCTTGTCTTGGAAAGGAGAACTGAAAGGGGAGAACTAGACCTAGGTTGAAAGCCAGTGAACTCATGAATATGAACAATGGACATGGAAGGAAACGAAGCCCAGGGATTCATGGATCTCATCATGGTCTAGAGATGCTTTCAGAATATGTCTGGTATGCAGCAGGGTCTGGCAATTTTCCTGGTATTTAGGTCGCTTTTGGGACTGCTGCTCTTCTGCACGTTTGTCCTGGAGGATTGTTTTCACTGATATGGTGTGATGAAATTCCTATCTAAACACTCACAAGTGTATGCAGGGATGGCTCTGGCCGTAAATCTGGTTGCTTGCCCAGACAACAACATTGCTAGGGGCAGCAAAATGTCTCTACCCCTCAGTTTGCCTGCTCTAGTCTAGGTACATGGTGGGTGTGCTCGAGAGATGCTACACTCACCCTGCAGCCACCCCTCTTTGTCTGCTGACTGCAAAGGTAAGGAGAAAGATCAGTTTTTCAGAGATCTTCCCCCAGCTGCATTCCTTCCCTCATGCAACAGAAACAGCCTGGACAAACCCAGCCTCTCGTCCTTGGAGTGTAAAACACTTGGGTGTTTTCAAGTGTTATTTCTACAAATGTTTTTCGCGTACCCAGACACACATGGATTTATGTGTAAATGCAATCACATAAGTGTCTGGAGTGATTACTATAAGGATAATTACACAGGTAGTTGTCTACATTAAGATGCATCACACACATGGATGCATATTTATAGATCAGAAAGACAAGCAAATACATTAAAAGATTAAAAAAAATTAAGGCCAGAAAAGACCACTGGAACAATCCAGGAGTTTTTCTGCCTTGCATTAGCCAGTCTTTATTATCTAAAGCAAGCTCTGTTGGGCTGCACAGCACGCTGAAATTGTACAGTATGATGAGAAAAGAAACAAGACCAAACAATGAAATATTTAATATCCTCTGGTGGCACAGTCTTTAAGCACAGGGCAGTGCATTAACAGTGTTCACTATGCCTCCTAACTCGAGTGGCTAGAACTCGGCCGTGGGAGACAAAAAGCGGAGAACAGTTTTTGCACTCCTTTTGCACTGAAAAAGCCTCAGCTGAACCGAGGTTTGGGCACTCTACTTGAAGCAATGTATGGATAGATCAGTGGATTCAGAGGAGGGTGGATT
>JAYRBT010000093.1:64451544-64469494 GCA_036023395.1 Myiotriccus ornatus
CTTCCCCCCCCCCCCCCAACATAAGGTCAAATCATTGGCATCGAAAAACTGAAGTAGAAGAGTTTGAAGGAGAGAAATATATGTCTGAGAGTGAATGGTTTAACAAAATCAACAGCCCTAACCCTTGTGACTCAACCAGCTGTGAGTTGCTTTTTGGACCATCTGGACAGAGAGGGATTTTTTTTTTAATTTTACTTTTTTTTGTCTTTATTGGAAGATGACCTGATTAAGAGGGTGCAAGTACATACACAAACACAATAGAAACTGGTTGTGTATACAGGGCAAACACCCACCAACTCATTGCTACATCTTCTTAAAAGCAAATATTAAAACTAAGTCATCTGTTATGGCAGTCATCTCTCACAGATTGGGAAGTAGATTCTGCATGGTCAGATCATTTAGTTGCTCTGGCAGGAGTTTGACATTAGTCTGGACTCATCTGTCAGAGCTTCTGGCATACCTTTTATTGCTGGGTAAATTTCTCAGCAGAGTGGGGAAATAGAAGTACAATTTTATCTATCAAGTTCCTCAAGGCTTTTTTTGCTCTGTTTTGAGAGGATATTTCCTACCAACTGTTTAGCTTCACACAGAGATGCCACACAAGGGGGGGGAGGGCAAAAAAAAGTGGCAACAATATGTAGGATATAAATGATTTACTTTGAGAAGGACTTCAATCTGTGTTTGCCTCAACATCCATATCAGCACGCAAGGGTTAAAGTTCTCTCTCTTGTAACTGTTGCTGTCAAGGCAGGTGGCGAAGTGGCTTCCCAAATCTCTTGAAGTTACCGTGGGGGTGACTTCAGTTTATTATTTTTGCACCATGAAGGCTTTCATCCCACCTGAGGTGAGACTCTGTAATGGCTGGCTTTGTTCAGCTCTGGGAGAATAGTAGTTAATAGTGTCATTTGGAATTTCTTATTAATAGGCCAGCAAAACTGCAAGGTTGACAGCACTATTAAATATGACAAAGTCTTCTTTAAAACACTGACTGTTTGACTGGTGGGAGAAAAAAAAATCATGGCATGATTTATTCCCAGGTGTTCGAGTCACAGACTCTCCTCTATAGCTTGTGTCCGTGGAATAATCACTCATCTACAGTCTGCAGTGTCTTCATAGAGCTCATCACAGATGGCTCGACTCTACAACACTGAAACATGCTTGTGAGCCACCCTTCACCTTCCCTGGACAAATCCCTACTTTTGGCCCCCAAACCACAGGAGAGTTTCTTCTGAAATCAAAGCGTTTGTAATTGATACCTACATTGGACGCCTGTTTGTTCTGGATGGAAATTTCATACCCATAACAAATGACATCACTGCTTAGGTCAAAGATTTCATAGTTGGATTGATAAGGTGGTAGGGTATCTCAAAGCAGAAGGCCACTTTCAAATGGAATTGAAGAGTCTGTTAAGAAAGATTTTATGAATATACCTGGGAGTTTTTGAGACACACAAGAAAAATGCATTAGGATTAGATTAGATGAGATTAGATTAAAAAGGCACAGACATAGTGGACTAGATCAACAGTCAGTCTTAGTTCAATAGCTGTCTCAGACAGTGGTCAATACCATCTGCTTCTCTGCAACAGGCAGGGCACCCTTCAGTGGGCAGCTATGGGGATAACATACTCATAAGGACAATGTCTTCCTAAACCCCATTAATTAGAAGTTGGTTTAGGCACTGAAGCAAGAAAGCTTTTATCCACTCTGAAGCTCTGGGATTTTTTTTTTTTTAAATAAATCCTCACAATAATAAATCTGGATGTTCTTGCTACCTAATAGAAGTCTAATCCCATTCTCTCCCTTCCCCTCCTCCTCCTAAACTGTCAAAATTTTGGTCTGGAGCACTAGTTTGTTTGTTTCTTTGTTTGTTTTTAAACTGAAATTTTTGCTTGAGCAGGACTGAGAAACCTGTGTAATAGCTCACACAGTTCTCCATAGCCTTGAGCAAATGAGGGAGAAGAATTACTTCAGTCACTGAAATCAGAGATGACCAATTTTGTGCTATCTGGCTGTAATCATTAAAGTACCCCGAAAAATGTAGCCCTTCCATGTATTTTCACTTTTCACACTTAGCACCCATTTCCTTTATGAGACAAGTCTAGTAACTAAACCAGCCTGGAAGGGATCCAGGGGACATTTTTAGCATTCTGTATTTCAGACATCTAAGTGCATGTGTCTTGGCTGGGCCACTGTCTTTACGCCCCATTTGAATAATACAAGGTTTTACTGAGAGGAAGAGGAAGAGGTATTATGCAAGAGAAAAAGGAGATACATCAGCTCTGACTCATTTCAAATCCCAGTCCAGTGTCCCATTTTACTGGATGAGTTGTGTAAGGTCAAGAATACAACGACAAGGCTCAAGGAGAGAGAATATTGCTAGTATTTTTTTTTTGGTGCAAACTTCAAGAAATTTAAAAAACACAAACCTCCCATTTTTAAAGTAATATCTTATAATTGCCAGACAGCTGAGGTTTGGTTAGTTTGGTCAGCACTTCCTGTTTGCACTTCACAGAACCCTGAATTGCATGTGGAGGTTTGAGTACTGGTCCAGAAATCCCCAAAAGTATGAGGTACTGTTCTTTGAGGTACTACATTTTTTGGTTCACTTTGTTATAGTGGTATGTCCCTTATCTTATGCAGCCACTAATCTGGTCATCTCTAAAACCTTATAAACAACAATTTGCCTCCTAAGGAATATATATTTTTGACTCCCAGAGCTTTTACTGAAGATCCCAAATATTGTGACAAAGGTCTGTTCCAGTGAGCTAGAGGGTAATTGCCAGAGGTCTCCTTTTTCCTCTGTGAGTACTGATCCCCAGATGGACCTTGTGTCTGGTGATGAACTGACCCCTTTAAAGCAGAGGAGACAAGGATGCTACCTAAAGACAGAATTAAGCCTACAGAGGTAAATGAGAATATGAGTCATTTGAACTCCCACCAGGTGTTGCTCCAACATTCTTTAATAAAAAATTGCAGCTTTCAAATGAAGTACCTTATTTTTGAAATGTACTTGCTCATGAAATATTTTGGATTTTTTTTTTTTCAGGTGAAAGGGGCATATTTTGAGCAGATGCAATTTTAGTATTTGCCTGCTGAGCTTTGACTTTGAAAGGTAGGACTTCCCATACTGCCATTTATTCATGTGGAGGTGGACAGGATTTAACAGTTCAGATCCAAAGTGGTATAGAGGTCCTGGGAGATAGCTGAAAATCTATACCCAGAAAGTGTCTGAAGGATGTGTCTCTGCTTATCTATGGTTGCATGTATATGTGGGGTTTTGTTTTATTTTATAACAAGATGTATTGGCTAACTGGGAGCATTTTATTAAAGAGAAAAGTCTGGGTAAAGCCAGCAAACTATTCACTGCCAAAATTTACCCAGAAGTACCTGTGTAATTGAATTTGGCCGGCTCTAGCAAGATATTTGATTTTCTATAATTGGATTGGCTAATGGGGGGAAGAGGGTGGGGAGAGGGAGGAACTGGAAAGTTATCTATCTCCCTTGACAAAATGATCCAGTGAGTTGGGAAATTTCTCTGCCCTTAGGGATAGAAGGGCCAGATAAAAACATGAAAACAAAGCAAGTGATGGACTGAAGCAAGAGGTAGGGCTAGAAAAAAGGGGTTAGTCCATGGCTCTGCTACAGTCTCCTGAGATGCTTGTGGGCAAGTCGTTTAATCTTCCCGTGCTTAGATTCTCCACTCTGTGCCTGTTTTATTTCATATTTTGAGTTCTTTGGGTTGCAAGTGCCTTGTGTGCTATAGTGCAATAGGATAAGAGCTGCACCTTGCTACATCACATAGCAAAAAACTCTCCCACCGAATATCCAAAAGCCAGTAAGTAAATGAGGATGTAAAAAAGAGTTTTTGAAGGGCTATCGTGTCTCCAGCATACATTTGTTTCCACCACTTTATTGTAGATACATGGTATTAGAAGGCTGGGGCAATTTAATTTGGACATTCAGCAATCCTGGGCATACCCAGTGCATGCAACTCTACCCTGTGTGTGTACTTGGCATGAAGTATCCTGAGGTTTCCCTTCAGCTCATTTCCTATGGTGATGTATACCATGCTCCTGTCACAGGAGACTCATGATACTAAATGTTATTACATATTTTTCAGGAATAAGAGCAGTTCTACTGGATCAGACAAAGGTCCATCTAGCTAATGCTCCTCTCATCGGAGCTGGTGCATAGGGCAAATGTAGGTAAGAAAGATTATATTTACCCTGATTAATCTTCCTGAACTCCAATAATTTTCAGTTCAGAGGGTTTATGATATGTAGTATCTGTATAGTCAGTAGCCTTCACTGCATTCCCACATCCATCCTGCATGCTGGATCCATGAGAAACAGGGAAAGAAAGCCAACCTCACTGTATCATATTCCCATGTGACTGCCAAAAATACAACTTTTAGTAATATGGAGCCCAAACTTGTCACCACAGCAAGGTCAGATGGGATGGGAGCAAGAATTTAACCAGGGTGATAATGGTAGAGACTGAAAGTTTACCTAAACCCTCCCTGCCTATGTACACAGGTAATACTTTTACACTGGTATTATGAATATATTAAGTTTGGTGGTATTGCAGCACTTTTGGATAACAGTATCTAGAAATACTAGAATGCCATCCTTATTCTTCATTAAAAATGCAACATTTTCACTTTAGGGGATTTTAAAATGTCTAATCAATCTTCCCTAAAACATCAGACAAATTTAAAGCCAGGAGACAATAAAATCTTTGGTTCTCAGACACAACTGTAGTTTGAAATGATTGTCAGGGTACTTTTTTTTTTGTAAGTAGAGCAAGGTTTTCTAAAGAAATGAAGTTAATGTGATCAAGTTGTGCGTGTGTTAGCCTGTGACTCTTTCCTGATTACATTATTGCATGATTCAGCTCAACATATATCAAGGGAAAAAAAAAAAAAAGCCTTAAACAACAAAACACAAGTTAGATGCTGACTCTGAGAGGAAGGGTCGTGCTAGTAGCTCACACTAGACAGCATTAGACAACAGCGAATCCACAATAGGGAGAATCATCATGAACATCTTGGCCACAAGCAAAGATTTGCCACTGCGCAGACCTTTTCAGACATATGAAAATCTCATCACCAAGACACAAAGAGGAATTTTGCGTTCACACCTGCATGACTTACAGAATAAATTCTATTTTATTTTGCAGATAGATGAGCTATTACAGTGAAGACTGTAAAACTTTTTTGGAATTATAATAGATAGAGAAGAAAGAAAAGAAGAGGAACACATCTCTAAATCTTCCTTTAAGATTTAATGACAGTCTACTTCTAAGAACAACCTGTTGGGAGGGCTGGTTTTATAGCCTTACAAAAACTGCAGCCTGGGTTACCCTGGTCTACCATTCCTTGTCTGCCTGTGCTTTGTAGGAAAATGTACTCTCCACTATCAATATACATGAAGTCAACTTCCTTAATCAGTTTAAAAGCCTTTTGAAAATGTATTTTGTGGGTGTCTCACTTGCTGAATCTTTTATTTATGGGCTTGTACTGGGATGGTAATTTGAATTTTTGTTGGGAGTCCGTATTTTATTATGCATTTTATTTGTTTTTTATTGAAAGCTTTCTGAAGCACTAAGAAAGATGCTGGGCAAGTGATTGAATAAAAGCAAACTCATTTCAAAACCTCTCCCTGATCTTTCTGCCTCTTCCCACTGCAGGTATATGCACACCCAGACTTCTGCCCTCTATTTCAAAGCATACACCACTACTTTATTTTCATCTTCTATGAAAACCTAACAATTTGTGCTATTTCTAAGAAACACCAGCAGCAGAATGCTAATAGATATGATAGAAACTCTAATAAGTTTCTTCATCTTTTATTAGACCTGAAGAAATGCAGGAGCCTCCTTATTTTCCTGAAAGTTTAGGATTTTTTTTCCCCATCAGGTTTCTCTTTGTGGAATAAATTTCATAAAAATAAAGCAAACATAACTTAAAGATTTTTTAGAAATTTTCCAATTTTTAAAGAGGGTAGTTTTGAGAACATGATTTCTCCCTTCTTTCATAAAAAGGAATCCTTAGAATAATTACCAATATTTTGTGTGGGAAAAATACATTTTTCTTGAAAAGGGAGTAAAAGAACAGTATGTGCTGTTTTCTGATTTGCTTTTTATTTTCCTGTGCTGTTCTCCATATACTGGCAATACTTCAAAATGGACTATTCCTCAGACAGATGAAGTTACACCGTCCAAGTCCATAAAGATACTTCCCACTCAGACTTCTGGCCTACTCTCACTTTCCTTTGGAAACTGATGAAAAATCAAACCTTAAAGGAAGCCAGTGATCTGTTCCAGAGCTCTTTACTACTGGTTGACCATGCTACAGCAGTAAAATGCTGTCCCAGGTTCCAAAATGCCATCAGTTTTGAACAGATCATCTGCTGACAGGTTACACACAAATACAGAAAGAAAAATGAAAGAGGTAGATGCCAAGGAGTATTTTCTTAAATGAAAAGTATATTAGGTTGTAACCACCCTGGGAAATAAAGAAAGCCCTTTTATTTAGGATCCTGAATACTAAATCAGACAGATCCAGGGGAAATACATAACAGAAAACAATTGGCAAAATCACATCCTACATCACCTAATCCATCCTCCCAGCTCTTTTTTTTAAGGAGTGTTGAGATTGTACATAGCTCCTGAATATGGCTGTCCACAGCCATATTACTGGATATTTACTCATTATGACCTTATCCACACAACTCCCCCTTCATTCCAAATCATCCACCTTAGAGACCAAGGAACCCCTTCATATTTTTATTTTACTTAAAAGATTAAAATAACATCCTTTAGCACAGTAAGCTCTATTATGTATATCCAGCTCATAAGAAGCAAACTTCATAGGAACACCTTTTTTAGATTCTGTTACCCATATTTTGTGGGTCTATAACACCAATGGCACGGTATGCAAGTTTTTCAATAGATTTACAGCAGTGATCTTATAAATTACACCACCACATGATGAAGAGCAGAACAGGTGATTAACTGCATTAACCACACACCTTTGACCAGGTCATCTGCACTCTATGCACTGATTTATCACTTCTGTGCCAGAAAAATAAGCCCAAGATTTCAAGAAAACAGTAGAAATGCTGACAGGAAAAGCCCCAAAGTGCTCAGATACCAGTATTCTCTTCAGCACTTGTGAATAAGAGTTGTATTCTGAAGTCAGGCAGATGAACTCTTACTGTACTTTAACATCACGTGGTCCAGGTGGACACAGATAAATATATAGTTCATGTCTTTTTTTTTTGTCTTTTTTTTTTTTTTTTTAACATGAGAAATGGCAGCTGAAAGACTGAACACCTCTAAAGTTGTGGTGCATTCTTTCTACAAAAAATAAATGTTTCGATCTAACTGAACTAGAAATCTTGTAAGAACATATTTCTCCTAAGCCTTTTGCATAACACTTAGGTCAGGAGAAGCTTTTCATCACACTACTACTTAAAGGTATGAAGAAGATAGCTGGGGATTAAATATTCTTTGGAGCAAGCATCCTTGAACTGGCAGGGGGTGGGGACTTGAACACTAAAATGACGATAACACTGTCACCACACAATCGGATTTATATCTTCACAAGATGAAGGCAAGCTCAAAGAAAATATCTCCAACCCTTCTTGCTGAAGCAGAAGCCAGAGAAGTACCTAGGAAATGTCTACATATTTTTTATCATATACAAATGCAGCTGCACCTTCACTTATTTCTAGGCACACAGGAACCTCTAACACCATGCATATCGCAGTACTGTGCTAAATAGTGCTGCTTAGGAGTAGGAGATGATAATAGTTTGGGTTTGGTGCCTCAAGAACATTTCTCCTCCAGGAGGACAGAGTGAGTTTAAGTTTATCCAGCCAGATGTGGGCACTGAACATAGATTACTCCATCTGAGCGAGTCACTTTTGATTTTCTCTGTAATCAACAAAGAGAAATGTGTGCTTTTGGGACACAATTCATTTGACTGATTCTAGATTTCAACATTAGGATGAGAGGAATCACATCATAAAAGAGTGTACTTCTCTCTACTGACCACAACAGAAGCCCATGCTGATTAGCTCAAGTGTATGTAAAAAAAAAAATAGATCTCTGTAGCTAGAGATGATGTGTAGCGTGTCTGTATAGACAGACTGTAATGGGAGTTCTAGTAAGGAAAGGTGGGACAAGGGAGTAATTAAATAAAATCTCATCTTTTCTTATTCAAAATTTAAATATAGAATATGGCAAAGTGGCTGAACAACAATTAACTGACAGAGTTAATGAGATGGGGGGAAAAACACTCAAAACAGAATGAGTGCTAGATTTGGTGTATCAGGATTCCTGTGTGTACCTTGCAAATTTACAATGTCAAATTGACATAATTTGAAGGAGATGGCTAGCATTATCCTAGGAAAGGAAAAAAAAAAGAAAAAGCAGCCCATTTCTAATTTGCATATGCATATTTATTTATCCGATATAGCAGCAAATTCTGCTGTTCTCTGAGCGGCACCTTTGCATCTTACAAATTTCTCCCCATTTGCACAGTTAGTGCTGGCAGATAAATGTGCTGGCTGGTGAAGCACTCTCTTCTATCCTTTCCCCTGCCAGTAGCACAGGCCTCAGATATCTTGTTGGAACACAAAGCAGGAGCGCATCACTGATTGGCTAACTTGAAAATTTTGGGTCATAATTTTTTGTGTAGCTATTCTCTGTGGGTCATGTAGGGTGGGGAAACCTCTGAAGTGCACTCACCAACAAGGTATACATATTGAAACACTTGGAACAGGTTCCCCAGGGAAATGATTGAGTCACCATCCCTGGAAATGATCAAAAAACAAGTAGACGTGGCACTTCATGATATGTTTTAGTTGGCATGGTGGTACTTTGTCAAAGGTTAGACTTTATGGTCTCAGGGTTCTTTCCAAACCTTAAAGGTTCTATGATTTTATTAGATTCTAGCCTGCATAGGCTACAAAGAGGTGTGTGAGGTCCAGCAACATGGATCAGCTGAACATGTGGTATGGGTAGTGGTTGGAGATGCAAAGTGTTCATCGCCCAAAACACCAACACCCCAACCGCTCAATAGTCCAAAAATCTGAACTTTTGAGTTCAGCTTCCAGCTTTGATCTGTTCATGTCAATCTGTGTGAAAGACCTGGATTTCTCAGTAGCCTTGTTTATTCATTGGTTCAGCAGCTGGGTGCTGTACTACAGGCTCTAAAGCTTCATGGTCATAAGTTGTTCCTTATTAGTCAATCTCTGAAGAATCAAACACAAAAAATGTATGTTTTCTCTATAAGAAAAGTCTTCCCTTGTATTCCTCTTCGTCACACTGCAGACCAAGTCCAGAAAGACAAATAAAGGAAGAATAGTCTCATGGAGATATCATCTGTAGGGGCCAAAATTACCCCTTGGCTATTTCTCCTAGGCCACATAGACCTCTTCAGAATAGGAAGGGATTTTCAATTAGACATCAAATTAATAAGGCACTTCTGATGCTCCATTCCTGCAGGAAGACATTAGTAATTTGTTTGTTCCAAAGGCGCCACTCATATTCACACAAAATGGCATTTAAATGTTAATCGAGTCAGGGGATGGGGAGTGCTTGCCAATCACTACACAACTTAAGGTCAAGGTTTTTGTCTTAAAGGAGGACTCAATGTTAATTTTAAATTTAAAATTCTTGACAGATAGCAGGTTTTCAAATGCCTGCTACAATCTGGCTTGTTTGATTCATTTTAATGAGTAAGTAACTCCTGGCAAAATGAAGGTTTTTCCATGTCTTCAAGGAAATGGAAGGGCAAAGAGGCACAGTGGACTAATCCTGCAACCACTATGGGGAACAGGAAGCAAAACCAATTTAGACTCCCATTCATCTCCTTGCTTCCCACATAGAGACCAAAAAGAGTAATTTACATTCCTACCAACACCAGGCAATTATTGGAGATTTCAGTTTAAAAGGAAAAAAAAAAGTTCTCAATATTAAATTCAGCGTTGACTCTTTGCTGGAGGAGCATTTTGTGTGCATGTCTGTGAACATATTTGGTTTTGTTGTTTCTGTGCTTTATGTTCTTTGATAGCTTTGGGTTTTTTGGTTTTGCTTCGGTTTTTAACTTTCAGAGTGTAACATTTAAGTAGTATAAGGAACCTGTGATCCCTTCCTGACTTTTTTTCCAAATTTGTCACTACCAGAAAAGAGCCAGAAGGCTGTATTTACCCCTGGCTGATGCAAACTGATGTTAAGACTGACATCTCTCTTAAGCAGTTCTCATCATCACTGCACCGATATGTGACAGACTGTCATACCTCCCAGGCAGCCTTGCAGGGGGTATGGATTCAGGTTGCCACTAACTCTAACTTGTGACTTGGGCCACAGGTGACAAGATATAAGGACTACTTCTGGTGAGATATTGGAATGGAATAAGAAAGGATGTGAGTAATCAGTGCAATCACCGAGATAATAAAAGTTGACCTGATTCATTGAGCAACCTGTTTTAGTGGGTGACATCCGTATTCACGGCAGGGAGGTTGGAGCTGGATGGTGTTTAAGGTCCTTTGCGACCCAAACCATTCTATGTTTCTATGATTAAAGAAAGGGTGGGAAATTAAACTCTGTGTTAAGGAGAGAAATAGTGTTTCTAAGGCACAGTTCCTGCAGTGGTAAATGAAGGAGGACACATGGATCTCATAAATGAAAGAGTCTATATGAATGTCACACAAGTATTTCTCTCTGTTGATGAGTTCTTCCATATAACTGACTGTCAACTTGGCTGAAATGAACTCCAGATTAATTGTTGATAGTAATACTGTGAAAGACTTTATTTTGATGTCTTCTTACATCAATGAAACTGAGTTCTACCTTTTCCTGTGTTTAGACTGGAGATTCTGCTCTGCTGGCATAGGTGTTGATGGTGTACAGATATGTATGCAGAGAACTCATGATCCTGGATCCCTAGCATGTCTGAACCTTTGTGGACCAGTCCCTCCTTATTTCATTCCCCCTCCCCCCTATAAATTAGAGGAATAGCATTTCCATGACCAACCAGAACATTTAATGATGTTCAGACACTCAGATACCCAGCAATGACACCGCTATTATAGACAGTATCAGAACAATGACAAGATTTGACTGGCGTTGCCCTTTCTAACTAAAGATGACAAGTTTCCACCATTTGACTTCATCAAAAATGGAGAGAGATGGTGAGAATTAGGCCTATCCAGGGAGCTATTCAGTCGAGGGTCTAAAGCAACCTCTGAGAATGTCACACTCTTCTGTCAAGTGGAATGAATTTGGACATTAAAAGCTGTATGGTGCTGGAGTTATCTGTCCATTATATAAATACATAATCCTCAACAAAAAGGCCTTTCAACTGTCATCTTGACCTCTACATGTTTAGATAATGCTTCACAACCCCATAACACACATGTCTGTCTTATTCATATGCCAGCAACACAAGCACATGCCCTTTTTGTGATTGCATGGGAAAACACGCTTTCTCTCACTGAGCTGGCATACAACTGTATTGAACTGAATTGCTGAAAATGTCCCAGGCCTCTTAAATCTGAAATGCAGGAAAATACTGAAACCCCATGAAGCTATGCAAAATTGAGCATATGGAGTCAGATGTAATCTCAAGAAAAGAGAAAGAGACACATTTTATGAAGTCACACAGTCCAACCTTCAGTTAATGCAGTATTGTTCCCCAAAAATATAATGTTGTCATTTCAAAGCAAACAAAAATCTTGATGTTCCAGCTTTGATAGTTCCTGGTCTGTGTGATGGTGCTCAGGGAGAACTTTCTTTGCATGTATAGTCCCCATCTATTAGTTTTTATTTATTTATTGCTATTTGTTTTATTTTTTTGTTACTGCGCAATCTGTTCTAACTCTTTGTGAAATTTTTCCTTCTCGTACCATCACTTCTCTTTATGGAGTTACCTAAATTCCTATAGCTAACCAGGAATGAGATTGGTGAAATGAGTTACGTTAGCATTTTTCTGTAGAATGTGTAAGTTCAAAAACAGAGAAATAAAATCTTTACTGGTCCTGAACACTTTCATTTATAAGTGACAAGTCACTACTTCTTCTACAGAGTAAATACCAGTACGATGGTAGGACACAGAAATATGGCACTGGTGTCACCACTGCTATCTGTTCTTCATTTCTCATTCAAGGAAACTAAAGGAAGATCCCAGGAGGCCAAGCTGACAAATAATGATATAAACCTCATTGTTTAAGGCAGTAGTAGAACAACTGCTTTGAATAAAATGAGATCAGTCTATGATTTTTCATTCCAAGGAAAAGGAAATCTATAGGCTCCATCAGATTAGGTTAGCTACAGAAGCAGTTAAATCATGTCAAGCTATTAATGTAATCTGCAACCTAACCACTCTGAGTTACCTACAAGAATTTCTAATGGGCACCTTCCCCAGATAAGTGTTAACATCATATTCATGTCTTTGAATAAGACTGTGCTAAGACTACAACTAGACTGGAAGTCTAGAGAACAAAGTTCTCATCCGGTTTGTCAGGTATCAACTGTAATCCAGGGAAACAAATTTAATTTCTCCCATCTTCTTCTTTTCTTCCCTGCCTTAATCCTTGTTAAATTTACTTGGAATTGAACTGTCTTTCAGTGAGGACTATTCATGAATGGATGCACACACAGCACTTGGAACACCAGGATCTTCATCTTGATGGTGACCACAAGGTGCTACCAAAATTTAGATCAACAGTAACAGTTAAACTGCTATCCTGCCTCCCTCATTCTGTCTTCTCCTCCACCAGAAACAAACAAGCAAACCAACAAACACTAAACCAGCCTAAATAAATGCATAAATTTAAAAAAAAAAAAAAATCCATTCCTTGTTAAGATTGTTATACCAAGAAAAGGATTAAAAAAAAAAAAGGGAGACCTTCAGGTATTAAGCTTGGATAATTTAAAATTCAAAGAGATATAAACACCATGAAATTACCCTGAAGGAAGAAATTCTGCATTGTGGCTCTATAAACTCTTCTCCAGACTGTTTCCTGGCTTCTTTCAGGTGTCCATATCATATACAGATGGTTTTGCTTGGCCAAAAAATTCCCTGGTAGTTTTGTGAGATTTTTGTTTGTTTGTTTGTTTGTTTGTTTGTAACATCATAATATATATAATGTCTTATAGTCTGAAATATTATCCCTTCTTCAGAAAAGACAAATTTTAGTAAGTATGGGAAAAAAAAAATTACTTTTGCTTTGTCTGGGGAAGCAAAGAGAAGGTGGTGAGATGAACTGAACACATGAATGCACTGTGCCCACTGGGGTCTGGCTGTGTATTCATTATACAAGGTCAGGGTCTCACTTCCATTCCTCCTAGTGTAATTTAGGTAAAGCCACCACACAATGCCTGACCTTTCCATGGGACAAGCTCCCTGTCTCCCTCCTGACATGCTGCAGTAAATTTGTGTGTAATTAAACATAGTGTTCCGACATGCTGGGTCTCTGCGGCCATCTGGTCTCCCCTCTCCAGCTGACCTTTCAGATTGAATCCAGCACAGACCACCAAGGCTGGGAAATGTCTGGAATTGGAGAGCAGCACAGTAAAGCAAGGAATGTCTGCTCAGACTGAAACATGCTCCCTGTTACCCGCTCCACTTGGGCCATTCTCTGTGGAATCAGGAGCAGGAGTCGTGGAAGAAGAGTAGGAAGGCAGTTTTTCTCCTCAGCGATGCTTCAGCTGTCCCTTGGGCACAAAAGGCATCCAGGTCCCAGATACGATGAGAATCCAATTGGTAAAATACTAAGCAGAAAAGACCAAGTTCTTCCCTAAGGAGTGTGTGATCTGAACAATCAACTTTGTAAGGACTGAAGGGTTCTCCTAGCAGGGCTCTCACAAGGTTACACGTCATTGCTGGTCTGTTCTGATCTAGTTATCTGTCAGACAGCATAATAACTCTGGGTCAGGAAGAAGTGAGGAGATGGGGAATGGCCAGACTAAGAGTTTAAGAGCTAACTACAAGAACCTCCTCTAGCCCATAGGATTACACCTAAAAAGCAGGACTTCTGACAGTGACATAAGGGATACGTTTAGAAATACAACTGCTTTGAAAAAAACAGCCAACAAAACTATATGGCAATACTGGGCATATAAGGACATTCTTTGGAGGTTGCAGACACTGTTCTGGGAGAAATACAAGAGCAAGCTGACGATTCATAGGACTTGGTTACAAGACTGAGAGTCAAATCACCATCTTCATTTTTCTGTATCTACATTTGAAGTAATGCTCTAGTTTTACTTTAGAGTCAAAGAAGAGGAACTGAAAATTTCACACATCTGACCAGTCTGGACAACTGCACTGGGTAGATGTTTCAACCATTTAGATTTATAACGATCAGTTAAAGAAATCCCACCCCAGCTTCTTCATTTACACACCTCCGAGTGAGCACCATTGCAATGATATAAGGGGATCTCAGAGGTCCTTTAGGGCCCTGAAAGTCAGACTGTCTGTTCCCAGCTATATCAACCTCACTATATTAAGTGAAATGACCTCTTTGTGCTTCATTTTTTTCAGTTAAAAAAAAAAAAAAGTCAGTGTAACAATAGTATGAAAAACTGTGTTCCTCTAAATTACAGAAGTATATTACCAGCAGCAATGACTAGCACTGTCTAGAATAATTGAAAGTGTGAGAAGCCTAAAAATGAACAATTTTGAAACATTCCTTCAAGCAAATGGTACTGACAATCTGGGTACATCCTTTAGAAACTTTTCTTTGCCATGGCAGGCATTTAGGACGAAGATTAACTTCCTGTTAGTAGGAAACATCATTATCATGCTGTTTCTTTTCTGCATCAGGAATGAAGACACCACAAGGGAAAAGGCACTGCAATATACTTTCAGACCAGTCTCCATCATTAGAAACTCTGCTGTTTATCATCACCTTCTCTCACAGACAGTCCTAACAAAGAAGTGGCGGTGTCTTAGGCATCTAAATGACCTTTTGGGTTGAAGATTTTCAGATGCACTGTATCAAACTTATTACTAAAATCTTATCACATAACCTTCCGCCTGCTTTGTCTTTACACTGATGTTATTAATTCACAACCCCATCTTGCTCACGGCTCACGATCACATTGTCCTCTAGAAGTTTCATGATATTTTCTCTGTCTTTACATTCCATTATTTTAATGGGGAGAGAAGTTAGATTTATAGGATGGTAATTGCCAGGACCAGAAGTAAGAAACAGAAAAAGACCTGTATTTTTGTAGGTCATCCAGCCATTTCTGGTGCCAGTGTCTGAATGTGCCTTCCTGCATATGTTCCCCTGTTTTGCCCAGTGTGCCTTGAAGTCTCCTCGGCAATGGATTTTCCACCCTTTCATTTGGGAGACCATGGCTTGATATACTTCACTGACAGTAAGTGTTTTAGTCCTGGTATATATTGAGTTTTTCTTTGCTTAATTGTGTCCCATTACTCTTAGTTATATCCTCACAGACCATTCTAAATAATTCCTTCTATCACTGGCAACTTTTCCCTTCAAGTTTGTGCATTTATTTCTTGTATTGTTAATCATCCTTTAAGAAAAACACAATCATTCAGCACCTTCATCCTCAAGATACAGAGGAGATGTCTAGACCTCTACCATTTGAGTTAATTCTTCCTCTTCTGAAAATCACAGAGCTATCAAGGTAATTTGCTCTGCCTATAAACACAAAGAATAGTTAAAATGGATAAGCTTAGCCATTTAGTGGAAGGATAACGGTGTTAGAAGAAAAAGCTGAAATAAAAGTTTTACAGTAAAGTGAACAAATCCATCCAGTAAGCTTAAAACCATAACTGAGGGAGTCCTCTGGTACTGTTTCCTTGTAGGATCTTTGGAAAAGTTACTCTCATTGAACTGGCCTCCTTAGTAACCTTAGTAACCTACATGCTGAATGACATACTACAACACTCCTCTAAAAGATAAAATAAAGCCAAGGACCTGAAAAGAAAATTAAGCATTTCAGGGCTATTAAAGCAAAATACCTATACTGAATCAAGTACTTGGGCTCTTTCTGTGCTGTCCCCTTCCTGTAAATTAGCTGTATCAAAACTTCTCTTATCTAGGCTCAGAAAAAGCAAAGTTCTCACTGGATGAAAAAATCTGTTTCCTTCTCACTTTAAATCAATATTTTGCAATTTGTAAGGATCTAAAATATAGGATTTCAACTCAATTATAGGGTGCAGATTTGGTTGCAAAGTGCAAATCGCCAGTACCTGTATCACCATCATATTTCTCATTATATCACCAGAGTGCAATGAGGATTTCTTAGTTAATGCCTGAAAAGGGTCAAGAAGTGCTGTTTAAATGTTATTCTTATGAGCTCTTTGGTTTTTGGGGCTAGTTTAATTTCTGTTCAAACTGTTACTAATACTTCCTTGACCTTTTGATTCAGCTGCAGTACCTTTGGCAAGAGAACTCACTTTCGAGGCTGATGATATTTCATCCATTTGATTTACCCCTGAGCCTGGAGCACAGTTATTTACTATCAGAATTAACCCACGACAAAAAGAGCTGTTGAGTTAGTTCTTCAGCCCTGGTCAAAAATATGCAACACAAAAATTATCAAAAGAGGAGGCAGGAAACAGAGACGAAGTGTGTCTGCATCAAGTCCCTCTTGCCAACATCCTCCTTTGGCAGCTTTTGGAGTGGGAGGAAGAGATGTAAATCAAATCCAACAGAATGTTAGATAGAGTAGAACTGACATTTGAAGTTGCAATACCTTAAAGTCAATATCATTATCTCTGATATTTACTGTAGCATACAATGCTTGGATGAAATGGTAAAGTTCACCCATTCTTCCCATACACACTGAATTGTCATATGTGCTATGATAGACGTACTCACGTACACACACACAGAGAAAACAGAAATAGTTTCACCTAAATGTCTGATGTGAACTTCCATCTGAGGACATCTGCTGCTCATACTCCTCAGAAATACTGTGTTGGTGGGTGAGACACTTTTTGAATATGATTTGGCTTGTATATAGGTTATTTCACTCCAATGCCATTTCTAAGCATAAATGCTGGTACTATTTGGGATGGGTGATGTTAGAGAAGACTGAAATGACTAAAGACATAGTACCTGAAGGGGTAAAGTTTTGGGACTTCTCATGCTGGTGCAAGGTAACAAGAATCTCACTTGCACTAAGACATCTGCAGTCAGTCAGTCAGTCAGTCAGTCAGTCAGTCAGTCGGTCAGGATTTTTTGTTTATAGGCAATGGAAAGAAAGAAGCAAGCCCCGGAAACAGCAGTTGAGTTAACTGAGATGTGTATCTCAGGGTGTGACGAATCACTCTCGGGAGAGGACTATTTCTCTCCACTGACCGTAAAGGGAGTCTAGCATAACTAGTCAAGACTTTGATGTCTCTCTTTCGGCCTTCAGCTTTAGGACAGATGGGTCTCACCCCAGGTAGTATTTTTTCTTTAGTATGGAAAGACTATAGATCTTTAATACAGGAGAAAAGGAGAGTATGGGGCCAAGGACTCCTGCAATTTCTTCCTAGCTCTCTAATGATGCTCTGGAGAGACCTTTTGTAAACTTGTCAGAATGGTATGGAATCTCATTCACTTAACTTAGACATCAAAATCATTGAGTTATTTCCAAATATATACGTCAATTTTCCACTTTACCAATTGGGTCTGCTAAGTGCCAGTGAAGATGTCCAGAGGAAAAGCTTCATTAATTTAATCACTGGACCACTGCTGCTCAGGTCACAAAACTCTGTGTTTGACTCCTCCTTTCAGTGGTGAATACACCTTCCCACTTACTTTTTATGTCTTTAAACAGCATATTCTACGCTGTTATCTCTCAAACGACATGCTATCATCGTTCTTAATGCAAATCTCACCTTGACCCCACTTGTGCCAAGCTGGGCTGTCCTACACTGAACTCAAACCCTCCTTCTGCAGGCATGCAGGGCACA
>JAYRBT010000093.1:64469550-64485831 GCA_036023395.1 Myiotriccus ornatus
CCCAGACTTTTGGTGGTGTATATGAATACAGCTTCTGCCAGTGGGTAAAGGCTATGTAGAAACCTGTGGACCATAGCAGGGACATAGTTCCAACCTCCTGCCTGAGAGGCAAGAGGGACTTAGGCTGAGAGGAAATTATCCTGGTGATAACAGGAAGTGACTAGGACAAGAATTTCTTTGATTAAGTAGGAATTTTAGGGCTATTTCAAGGGATGCCAGTGTTTCTAGATGTCAGAATACTCCATACTCCAAGAGATTTAGGTTGTTTCTTTTAAGGAAGTAAAAGAAAAACAAAGAAAAACCTAAAAGCCCCACCCACAAACATACAAAACCTTCCCTCTCAGTTCTCAGCTTCATTATCAATAAACCCAGAGTCGCCTCCCTGAGAAATGACCACCAAGGTGACATAAACTGTCTTGACTTCAAAAGGAATGCTGCTGATTTTCATGCCTTTGTAATTTCACATGAATCAAACACTTTAATTTGATCAAGAGATGCCTTCATCATATATGACATTATCTTGGGAGCTGAAGGTATTTCCTTGTACCCTGTTTTCTTGATGGAAATATTATTTCCCCTACTTTGCCATTATCTGAAGGTTTGGCCTTCAAGAACAATCATTTCTATTACTATACAGCAGCCTAAGTGGAAATAGCACAACACACAGAATAACAGGGAAGATAGCACTGGAATGAACAAAAAAAATCCTGCAAAGCACCTTCAGTTTTTTAGAGGGGATTTGAAAAGCTGTCAATTTTCTGCTGGTAGCTGACTAGTTCTCTGTACCTCTAGCCACAACAAGCACTAATAATGAAGCTTTCCACTTCCTTTTTCTTTACCTGAGCTTCTCAAAACTCTTGACTATATCTGAACCTGGAAGTCTGGCATCTGGGAAAGCTAGAGACATGTGCTTGGATGACAGGAGTTGACTTTTTATAAGACAGAGGGCCAGTCCTGGAGTAGATTTGTTTTCCATGACAGAGAGCATAACAAACTAGTGGAAAGTGGTGTTACCTGCCTTAGACACATCAACTCCAATGAAAAGAATATGGTCAGATCTCCTTTTCTTTTTTTGGTGTACCACTGATTATTTGGATTCTCTTTCCCCACAGTCCCTGGATCTCAGTATCTCATTTAAAGAGCTTTGCTTGCTTTGAGTGTGTGCTAAGAGCTGGGCCCCAGTTTACTCCCTCCTGGCTTTCACTTGTCCATTTAGCAAACATTAAATGGTTTTCTCTACTGGTGAGGGAGCCTTCTAACTTTGACTCATTCTCTAAACAGCAGAGTTTCTGTTACTTTATCCAGCACAGATTCCCTTCAAATCACACTTGAATTTTAATTTTTCTCTGCAATAATGTGACTACACCTGGAGGTTCTGAGACTCAATTCATGTTTAATCCGTTAAGCATGCTCCACTTTCTCACTGCCCCCAACTTCAGGGAGCTGATATTTCATTCACCTGACATGTGACAATTTTTAGCTATTCTGGGACACTCATTGCTTGGAAACTGTTCTGCAAACTGTTTTGTATTTTAAAGTTCAAATTAATGTATTCCTTTTAAGAGCATCAGACCCCTCACATGAAATCATTCTACTTGTAAGTAATGCTGTCTTGTTCTACTGCAGTAAGTCCATCAGGTCCAACTCCTATCAATCAGTCCTCCAATCCTACCAATCCACTCTGGAAATCTGAAATAATTTTACAAAGGGTGGAAATTCTTGACTAAGAAATACCTCAGCTCTCTGATAGGAGGAGGAATGTGGTGCGGTAGTGCAGCTCTTCTTCATGCATCTCCTGATGGAGGTGTGGGAAGTGGAACTCAAGTTACAAGCAATGGAAGGTCTCTCTAGACTTGTCCAGGCATTGTCCAGTCCCAACACTATATTCGTCCTTCTCCAGGATTTCTCTTCTTAATATGGAAACAGGGAAAAAACCAAGAAACCAGGGCCTTCAATTTGTGAGCTGAGACTACAGCCCACACACAATACCAACCTTTTGGAATCAGTTGTCTGAAACTCAGCTTTCCTCAGAAAACTCTGTTTTCTTCAGAACTCTCCCAAATCCTTGTCTGTGCTTCTAATCAGAAAGGAGAATGAATGGGTGAACATTCCAATGTACTCTGTTAGTTTGTCCTGTACCCTGTTGTGTTACGTTAAAAGTTTGGGATAACTCTTCCCATCTCTTTTTCTTGGACAGCATGTGTAGCTTTGCTAAGGAAGAATGAGACACAACAACAGAAAGCCACAGGAGGGCTCATTACTTTCTACAGCCAGTCAAGAGCTGAAGAGAAGAGAATGAGCAGGCCAGTTGGCTGTTGTCTGGAGACAGAAGAGAGCAGGGAGTACTACGAGACTTGCCAGTGAACAAAGATGTAGTTCACTGGGACATGTGGTTTCCTTAAGAGTATTCTAGGTGACCTTTGCATTCTGTGACTCAGTTGCCCTACCTAAAAAAAAAAAAAAAGAAGAAAAATCACAGCAAAAATAAACTGAGACTTCTTTTGTTGCTTCAAGAAAAATATTATCGATTTTCTTTGGAGCCTGCAGGTTGGAAGTTGTTTACTGGCCAATATAACTGCCTCAGAACAGATCTTAGTCCTGAGGAGCATATTATCAGTTTGATAGCTCCCAATACTGTGAGGCCTTGATTCCAATTAAACTCATATCCTATGAAATTTAGTGGGAATAGCATGGGTGTGCCTTATATGGAATTCAATCAGGCTTATAGTTTAATAAATCTATGTGAAAAGGGGCTAATAAATAAATTACTGAAAGAACAATCTGCCTTTCACAGCCAGAAAAGGGCCTTAAAACAATCCAGAATTTTAGTTATGATAGCTGCAAAAAAAGGAGTTTTTTAGATAAAAGACAAAAATACACCTTTGGCAGCATTTTATTTACTCATTTAATTGATATTCACTCTCTGAGCTGATGCATTTTCGTATCAGAGCGGGATGATCTACTGCTTAGCAAACAAAAATGATCTAAAGTAGAGATGGAAGAGATCTACAGGGACAGATTTGCAAGCAATTTACATGCACTCTTATATATACAAAATATGAGCACCGTTACACACATAACCGTACATGCAAGTCTGTATCAATGCATATGCAAATCAGGCTATTGTGCAGGGTATTATGCCCAATCAGCGATTCAATTGGTGCAATTAACCAATTTCTACGCAGAACTCTTGTAACTGGGCAGGCAAATTAATGCAACTGCATGCAAAGCTTACACCAGCATTTGTGTACCTAAATGTTCTGTGTCTCTAACCCATTAAATCAGGGTCTGTTTTAATTAGACTGTGAAATTCAAGCCAGATCAGATCACAATGTACTTGGGAGTCCAGTAAATAGAAACAGAAACATATTTTCTGGTATGCTTTGTCATTCAAAGACACCATGAATCCCCCGCACACACTACTTCCCTTGGATTATGAGATTGCAACCACGGCTCCTCAAACTTTAATATGGGAAAAAAATTTATCCTGATGTTCAGTCTTAATTTTCCGTTGCTTAACTTAATCTTATATCCTCTAGTCACCCTCCCACTCTAAACATCGTCTCCCACAGAATCATAAAGTGGCTGCTCTGTTTGCTTACCTCAATTACAGTATTTCTAGGAAATGAATTTTTCCTGTGTGAAGAAAACAGGAGAGATAGATGGGGGTTCTCTTCTGTGGGTCTTGTTGGTGACAAGAGGACTATTTTGACAAGTCTTGACAGGGTCTGGTTCAAGTAAAAGTTAACCTTGAGTAGCACCATGTATAATTATCCCACAACCTTTTCCTCAATTAGTCTCAAAGCCAGGCTCAAATAGGTTCTTTTCTATGAATGGAAAAAATAAAGCATCTTCCATGGAGTCTCACTGTAAATCAGTAACTGAGAAAGGATAAAGTCTAGATCTCCCAAGACCAAGGACAACAACAAAATCCAGTGAATGAAAGGATTTTCCAAGTAATTGTATTCAAAGCTCTGGTTCTTCAACTGGACCTACACTGTTAGGTCACTGCAAGCTTATGCTGCGTGCAGAAATAGTGGACTGATTTCTGAATTCAGTGCAAGAGCCCTTAAAATAGTACAATTCAGCCCTCAGGGTTGCAAAATATCAGAATCATATTGTTTGGAAGGGGATCATCTGGTCCAAGCTCCAACTGAAGCAGTGCCAACTGGGATCAGGGTCCCTTCCTTAACAGACATATATATTTATATAACATAAAGATGATTTTTTTAATACTTCCAATCCTTTGATAAATGTGTTTTCTGTAACTATGGAATGTTTATTTTCTTAATGCAACTGTGCCATGATAAAAGGGAAAAAATTAAAGCCTTCAAAGGTAAAAATCTTGTCTAGCTACAAAGATGAGGTTTATCTATGCCTTTTCCTTATATCGGTGACGGTGTTAAACCAGTATAAAATCAGTGGTACACCACCGAGTTAAACCTCTGTTGCTACAAAACCTGCTTTGGCTAATGGCTTAAAAACATTCTGCTTTATCAGGCTTATGTAATATTATGCTTTGCAGATCCCATATCTTACAGCTGTACTAGAAGCACTAATTCTGTGTTCCAGATCTCCTCTCTTATATATCAAACAGCACAATAATGAAGAATTATACTGAGTTGCTAAAATATTAGATAGAGAGAAGGAGGGAGAAACACATTTTTGCAATGTTTTGAACCTAGTGTCACTGGGATCTTTTTAATGCATAAGAGGCAGAGTAATTTTGCTCTAGTTCCACATTAATTCCTGCACAATATGCATTGGGGATATTATTTTTTTACAAGACATTTTAAAACCAGGCCTGAAAACAAGCAAAATCCATTACTGACTTACAGTAAATTCCTAAAGGATTCTTTGTACTTCTGTTCCTACTTCAAAATGGCTATACACACACACAAACAGATTCAGCAAACGTGGCAGTATATTTTAAGATTCACTACCCTGAAGAAAATAAGACAAGAAACAGTAGACCCCATTCAGTAAATTTACTGTACTTCCTTAATTTTCAAACCTCAAAAGTACAATGGGCACTTACAGTACATGATCATTTTTAATTCCTAGAAAGTGATTTAAGATGGAAATGGTCCTAACGATGACTTCCAGCAAGCCATTCAAACATGGCCCTGTTCCTAGATTTGAACATTTTGGTAAGACTTGTAGCCTTGTTGAGGCTTCATATTCAATATAAAGTAAAACTAAACTTTTAAAGTTATTTTTTGCTATGGAGTCAGGAGAAGTTAGTTGCTGGACTGTATATGTGACCATATATATATAAATTATGTATCCATACAAATATATGTATATATAAAATATATGTACATGCATGTTGTATAACACTGCAGTAATGCAAAAGAGAAGCCATGAATATGATTTTCCTTAAATACAAGAGAGAAAAGGGAAACATGAAAGAAGAGGTAGAATTTTATTTTCCTAACTTCGTACAGGTAAGGAAGGAAAATGGGAGAACTCCCTTAGATGTCTGTATGGAGCATAAAACCCATGTCTATTGAAGCTTTTCCTTGGGATTACAGGGATTTGGATCAGATCCTAAGGAAAGCTGCAGAACTGGGAAAGAGTTTGGAAGGCTCATGAATGAACCTCAGTCAGACCTTCAAAAGTCTGAGAACAAGGAGGTGACTTTGCATAGCCGATTGCCTGGATGCTAAAAAAAAAAACAAAAAACAAAAAACAAAAGCAGCCAACCAAAACAAACAAACAAAAACACCCCCAAACAAAAAACCCACAAACAAACAAAACCAAAACAAACAAACTCAAAACCATCCATATCAAACAAACAAACAAAAACAGAAACAAAAAAGCAAGCTACAAATACCAGAAAAGTTTTTATTTAGCAAAAATAGTTTTCCCTATGATGGCTGGAAGTGCTGTATTATCTGGAAAGATACATGCAGGTGAGAACAAAATGTCACAAATATTTGATGTCAGCACAGTCTAGTTCTTACCCCATGTGATTTGGCTTAGGCTGAGGATAACCCAGGTAGGTGAACTTACAGTCAGGCTGCCCTGGTTCTTTGCTTGCTGTCAGCAGTCAGGATAGTGAGCAGCTCATTTTACGAGTACTTCTCGAACTCACAGAATAAAAGACATGATAGATAACTGTATTACAGAAATCTGCTTCTGAGATTGCAGTTAGGAAGATGAGGCCAAGAGAATTAGTTTTCCAGGTTTTGACTGTAGTTTTGGATGCGTGGTTTGAGTTTTCCAAAGTCCTTGATTGTCCTGAATTCTTTCTTAACTGATATTCCTGTTGCTTCTCAGAATCTCACATTGTCTTTTCTCTGCAGTGGTTTATGTTCTGTTCCTTTCACCTCAAGTGTCCCACTTGAAAGAACACAAAATTGGAACCCACCTTGACAGATATTGCTCAAAGTTTTGAGTCTGCCATAAGCAGAGGGAAAAAGCTCCGGGGCTGGGATTTTAATTAGGAACCTGCCAACTTTTGTTGCTCTATCGTCCACAGCTGCCTAGACATGACAGACGTGGCAAGAGGAGACCTGATATGAGGGAAGGCTCTCTTGAATCCTTTGTCACATCACTTCACCCATAGTGCATGCAAGGGATTGGGAGACACAACACATACCAAAAATATATGCACATATATAACCTTCCCCTTTGTGCACATCTCACACTAAGCCAAAGTTTTGGAGATTAGAAGAAGCAGCAGTGAATTCAAGTGGCAACAGCAGAACAGAAAGGCATTTTGATGTCACAGGAACGATTTTTGCTCTCTCTCCTACTACTTCCCTGTAATGTTTTATTAATATACAAGCAAAATCTAAACAACCACTGAGATTTCCCCATCAAAAGCAGGGGAGGAGGAAGACTTCATCTCAGTTCTATTTTTAAAGCAAGAAGGGGGGGGGGGAAGTGATTTTATATTTAGACTTTCAGACAAAGAAAGGGAAGATGAAGCTAGTAAAATGGTACCTTCAGAGTATGTCTTAGGTTAACGTGATGCTGACTGTGCTAGCCCTCAGTCTTACAAAACCAAAAGGTCCCTGGCTTCTCCTATAAATTGCTGTGTCGTTTACATAAAAATGACAGCCCTCTATTTAGCTACCTCCTCTGTTTTTTGTTTTTTTTTTTCCTTTGGGCTTCGTATTATCTCCATCTTTTCTGCTAGACAATAAAGCAGCTGAACTCATCGCCAGAATTTATAGTCAGAGGATTTGCTCTGGTCACCAGCCTAGGGCAGTGGAACACAAAGAGGTTCAGTCAGGTCTAAAACGAAGGTAGCAGCCTGTGTACATGAGTGTGTGGCAGGGCAAAATTAAAGAGAGCTATTTCCAGTGATAATTCTTCTGAAGCCACTACCAGATATATGCCTTGTATGTTCATGGTCATATATATATATAGTTGAAGTCGGCTTTGTCGAGTAGGAGATTCTTTGGTGTCCCATATCCAACTTTATTGGGAAACAGTGAATGTGCTGGTATGTAGAAGTCAGGGTTAAGTCTATACATTTTTCTTTCAGACCAATATGTAAAAGCCAGGTTTAAGTTCCCGGGTAAAGTGTGTTCTTGTGCTGCCTTGTCCAGCAAAATGCAGGAGGTAGGAGGTTTTATTCAGGTGTCCGAAGAACGTATGGATGCGTGTTACAGTCAACGCCTCTGTTAGCATGCTCTGGCTGCTGAAAAGTCTTTGAGTACAAAGTCTACATGCTTGTCAAAAAGTCTGTATGATCATTAGCGCGTGTATCTGTGTGTTCAGGCACGTATTGATACTCACTGACTTGCATACAGTTATGTCACATTGTGCGAGTTCGTTTTGCCTTGTTTGAAAGTCTCGGTGAGAGTGTATATATCTGCCTTTAAAAATTGCATTGCCGCAGCATATAAATATTTATATATGTAACTGTCATAAATCTGTCAGCTTGGCAAACGTATGAGTCGCCAAGGTAACTTTGGGAGATTTTTATTGAAGAACTCATAAGCTGGAGTTGAGGAATAGCTGAAAGAAATGAGAATTAATGGCTACTCAACATCACTATCATAAAGTTAGTTATCCCAAGTTTCAGAAAATGAAACAGAGAGTATTATGGTGACCATAGACACAGTTTAAGTACACCAGATTTGCAAAAAGCTTAGTGTTTTGACTAAAACTAAGCCAGGGTACTAGGTCAGTGTGCTGTGTCCTGCTAGGGAACCCTGGGCAGACATGCTTGGAAACCAAAGGCTGTTGTCCTCCTGCACTATGCTAGGAATGCTTTTGGAAGAAATTTACAGAATTTTCAGATGGTATTTAAATATGTGGCAACTTACAAAAAATCCTTCAAACAAAAATCTCTCCCAAATGAAACCTTACTTGCAAACAGACAAGCAATCTTTTGTCATTGTGCAGTTTTTTAGAGGCACTTGGTGATGCAGTTAGCTCTGCTAAGTTTTAGCTCAGGGAAGAGGTGTGGTGACTTGGTAGGGCAGAGATGTTATCAAAAACTGAAAACACCTTTTCGTTAGGGCTGTTCTATACAGGAAAGTCTTTCCAGAGTAAGCAGGTGTACTGCTCTCTGCTGGGATAATTTTTTCTTGTTGTTGGTATAATATTTTCTTCTGTATTTGATAGAAGGATAATGTTGATAACACACTGATGTTGCAGTTGTTGCTCACTAGTGCTTACTCTAGTCAAGGATTTTTCAGTGTCCCATGCTCTGCAAGTGAGCAGGTGCACAAGAAGCCATGAGGGAGCACGGACAGGAGAAATGACCCAAACTGTCCAAAGAGAGATTCCATACTATGTACCACTATGCCCAGTATATAAACTGTGGGGAAAAGCTGGCCCTGAGGGGCTAATGGTCGGCAACTGTGGCTGGACGTCAGTAGGGAGTGGTGAAAAATCATAGATATTATTATTAATAATAATAATTATTATTATTAATTATTACTACTGATGGTGTTTTGTTTTTTGATTTTTTTTCTTTAGTCTAATTAAATTTTCTTTATCTCAAACAACAACCCTTCTTCTCCCTTTTACTCTTTTGGTTTCCGCCCCCCCCCACATCCTGCTGGGGTCTGGGAGCAAGCAACCAACCATGTGAAACTTGGTTGCTGCTGACAGGGGTTAAATCATGAGAGCTGGTCAGTGTTTTTTCATCTGTGGGCCACTGGCCTCCTCTGGCTCACATAAAAAGCAGTTCAGAAAATAACTGTAAATTTTTGATCATGCCATCGTTGCCTCTAAATTCCCAGTTCAGCTTCCCCTGCCTGCCCAGTTTCAAGTGCAGACAAACTCTTTGATTGTGACCACCGAGCTTGTGTTACAATTTTGCCACACTGGTTTGCCTCTGGATTTGATCAAACAAACAGAGATCCAAGGTCTGGTTTTAAACCACTGACTGCTGGTACCTCCAAGCTACAGTGGTTATCTCTGGTAGTACTTTAAAGGCACAAAAACCCGTGGTTCATTACTTTGGGGGTACAAAGTAGTTTATTTGAAGTAAAAAGGTTCATAAGGCTCATTATTCCTGACTACTGACTTGATAAACAACAATAATAAAAGTCTTTGTAAGCTCTCTGGTAGGAAATAAAATAGGGGTCTTTTTAAATTAAAAAAAAAAAAAAAAAAAAAAAAAATTTTGTTTAGACTTCCAGTGTCCTATCCTGAGAAACACACTTTTAAAATCTGCCAACACATCTGGTATTGTTTTGTTTTACAGCACTGAATACAACAGCAAGTACACAGAACCACAGGCCTTGTTTGCATAGGAGAGGGGTTGATAAAAATTTAGAACAAATCCTCTAGGATTTGCAAATTAGCGCAACACTGCAAGATGGACCATTTGTACCATGAGAGACTATGCAGGGACTCACCTCTCCAAAACCACTTCTAAGTCTTAAGGAGATCTCTGCAATGCTGCAGATACAGCTCCATGAAGTCAATTAATTTCCCTTCTATTATTATTACTTTTATCATTCACTGAGTAGGACTCCTGTTTTATGTCTCAGCTTAAGACTAAACAATGCAGTGTCTCACAGACATCCTTCTCTTTTTGTTTCAAGAACTACATCAATTTATTTATTTTTAAGTACAATTCTTCCTAATGTCTTGACTTTGGGTAGCAAAAGAGTAATCATGAAACTACAATGTTATCTCTCAATATATTTATACATATTTGTAAGGACTTAAAGAGCACAGTTGCCTGTCTCACTGTAAAGGCCAGAGAAGGAATTTGCCATAAGATAAGCTGCCACAGTGGGAACTTGAGTTAAGCACAGAAGGGAGGAATTTGTGACAAGAAGGCTCTCATTACAAGCCTGGTGGAGGTGAGATCCAGGCAAAAATTCCCACTGTGGCAAACCGCAGGGAAGGAAGAAGCTGCTCAAACACATATCATCCCAAGTTATGGGAACTGCATCTGCGACCACCCCATGGGTACCCAAAACTTGGACTTGTATAAGGGTGGTGCCCCCAGACAAACACTCAGGATCCCCATCACCAAAAAGCCAGGGGAAAGAAGGACCAACAGGACACAGCAGGATCCACAAGTGGTGACTGTGTTCTGCCTGATCTCTCTTGCTCTCTCTCTCTACTCCCTCTTCTATTTCTTTCCCTCTCTTTCTCTCTACTTCACACTGTTAAATAAAATCTGTATTATTGACCTTGGCATATGGTCTCATTTGCACCTTAATTCGGGCAGAGGCATCTCTCGCTAATTGGATCACAACAGAATTTGTATGTACAAATGTGTGGAGTTGTAAATGTATGTACGCCCATTATTCATCCACTCTTATATGTACACACCAACACATAGAAAGAAGCATATTTCTACAATTTTAAATGTAAGGTAAAAGCTCTGGTGGGCTGCAGAATTGCTTGTAGCTAGTGAGATCCTTCCCTGTGGTAGGGAGCAGGATAAGGAACTGATAAGCTCAAGGGTGCAGGAAATCTCCATCGTTTTCTCCTGGCAGCTTCCTGAGTTGTGGACACCCGAGGCTGTAAGTTCACCAGTGGTGTTTGCTAAACCAAAAAGCAACCATCAGGGACAGATAGCAGGGGAATGCCAGAAGTCTCTGGGACTGTGATGCTGTTCTCCACACTTGTGCTTTCAGAGAACAAAAGCATCTTTCCTGCCTGCCTGGTGTGCCTGGATGAAAACAGAGCCTGCCTCCATGGCACTGCCTCACATGGGGACACCTGGTCACGCTTAGAATGTGCAAGCAAAGAACTTCTAAAGCTGAAGGCAGCTTTTAGCTTGATTTCCATGAAGTTAGGCTTGCTTACTACTCATCAGGCCTCTATCTCCTGCCTGCTTTCCTCAGGAATGACTGGCCTATCATTATTTGCATGTGTTGAAGGTATTTTATTTATTGGGGAGCACAGCAGAATGAGGGAAACATGAACATGCTTCCTGCCTGCCTTCTTCCTGTCTCACACCCCAAAAGCTCCAATTTCTTTATGATAGAAAACAAAACCAAACACCACTGAAGAAACAAGGATGCAAGTTTTCAGACAGCAGCAGTAACTGAGCAGTGTGGTACTATATCAAGTTGGATTTATGACATCCCAGAGTGCAGGACAATTCCTTAAAACACACTCACAGTCAGGAAAAGTGACTCTGTATAAAATGACATCTGGGCTTTGCATATTTTATTCTCTCTCTCTCTCTTAACATTTCCAGGTTGAGTTTGTTAAGTCAAAAATAGGTTTTTTTCGTTTCCAACTTAGCTCTGGCACACTCCCCTAAGGATGGGTCATGTATTATCTAACTCTTACTTCATCTTAGAGGAGAACAATTCTGCCAAAAAACATGCAGTTTGATCGTTTTCATCCTTACATATTGTCTGTCGCCTTGCAAACTATGAAATTTCTTTCAGACAACATCGTGAGGCTACATACAATACTTCTTTGAATCTACTTCACCAAGAGAAACTTATGTTTACTAAAAAGACAGAAAAACAGAAGAATTGGAACTACTTTTGTTTGAGATATTTTAAAGTTGGGTCATATAAACCTGCACCCCTTTTTTTTTAATTTTCATTATTATGAACAGCTGCTCTACATGGTATCTGAAAATATTTAAACCTGAAAACTCTAAGACTATATCACAGGTGGACTGAAATATTTAATTTATTGTGCTGAGGGAACATACAGCTGTTATACTAGCAGGGCTATAAGAAACTGTTTCAGTCAATCCAAACATTTAAAAAATCATATTTGCCTAGCCACAAAAAATTAAACCAAGAAGAAATAATTAATTATTCCTTGCTACTTGTAATGTTCCAGTGTGGAACCATGAGAGGAATGAGAAGGAATCAATGTCGCAGCCCGGTAGGAAAAAAAAAAAAGTAATTTCTTAATTAAAAATTATGAATGTAACTTTTGTTGTGTAGAATTCCCCACAGAATAGCTCAGATCTTCCTCGCTGTGACTTCCAATAGCTACTTAGAAAGCCGGCCTCGACATCAGTACAATTATGATCTTGCTGGCTAGCTAAAGTGAAGCAAGAGGCGTCTCTTTGTGCATTGAGCCTTTAATTAAGCAATAATAAATGAGACCTACCCATAGTTCTGTGTGTCAGGCTTTGGCTTAGGAAATATAAAGACTGAGGAGCTGTGATTCATGTTCAAATATAATGCATGGTTAGGTAACATCCAAAGTGATCAGAGAGGGGAGCCAAGGTCCTGATAAAACCCAGCCATTCATCACTTATCAGCTCTAACCTCTTGACAATCAGGGCACCCCTCCCTCCTTTGGTAATAGGTTAATTAATTACCAATTTAGAAGTAATCTTACAAATCAGCTGTTGCCCTTGATAAGAATTAATTGCAAATACTTTTTGGGGAGGAACATATTAAATGGACCTTTCTTTAAAAGAAAATATCATCAGCAAGCAGATGAGGAGCAAGACTCCTAGAGTGGTTTCAGAGATAGGAGAATCTGAATCCTCTTTGGTGGGGATGTGGATGACAACAGAACTCATTAATTTTATTTATTGAGGAATTACAAAGATAGTGATAAAACTGTTCTAAGCTCATTTACAAGCCTCCATAGCCCACCCAAGTTCAAATCCCTCTGAAACAGACACTTCACCCACTCCTCCTTCCGGCGGGGGATTTAAATGCAACCTATCTCACTTTCCAGCGAAATTAGCCAAGACTTTTAGTCATCGGAATGATGTGGACCTGCTAGACTGAATTCAGAGGAGGCCACAAAGATGATCAGACAGATGGAGGACCTCTCCTGAGAAGACAGACTGAGATTTGGGCTAGAGAAGAGAAAGCTTCCAGGGAGACGCTATAGCACTGTGCTGTACCTCAAGAGAGCCTAAGAGAGCTGAAGAGGGACTTTTGATAAGGATATGGAGTGATAGGATAAGGGGGAATGGCTATAATCTGAAAGAGGGTAGGTTTAGATTACACATTAGGAAGAAATTGTTCACTAGGAGAGTGGTAAGGCACTGGAACAGGTTGTCCAGAGAAGCTGTGGATGTCCCAACCCTGGAAGTGTTCAAGGCCAGGTTGAGTGGGGCTGTGAGCAACCTGGTCTACTAGAAGGTATTTCTGCCCTTGGCAGGGGGGTTGAAATATAATTCTATGATTCTCTGCTGTTAGGTAAGATTCCTACAACTTAAGTTTAGGTATCTGGAAGGTAGATGTCTAGGCTTTTCCTGTACTCAGTGGAATTCTCTTCCCCTATTCACATGATGCAATGTGCATGTCCACTTTGAGGAGAGATGAACTGTGGTGTAAAATTCAGTAAATGGCCTGTTTCCCTACCCACACACTCTAAATCAACATCGGGTCACACGAAGATATATGAAGATTCTAGGCAGGCCACTCTTTTTGGGTAGTATTCAACTTGACCTTTTTACCACATATACCTTTCTCTGCTGTGCTGGTGACATTGGAGACAATAGAGGAAAACAGGTACCTTCCAGGATGGCAAGGGTGCTGATACCAGATTGTAATACTGAGTTCCAAAGCCAGATTTTAAAAATGACAGCCTCTTGCAGCTTTCAGAGGCTTTGAAACTGGAGATGCAACCCAAATATGTACCACCTATAAAGAGTTCAGTGAATCTAGATCTAAGCTCTTCCAGAGTTGGAAGGGCTTTTCACAAGTAGAGTAGTCTTCTCTAATAAGAATTCAAACTCCCTGGACCTCCTGATGTTTATCCATTACTAGAAAAATATATGCTTCATTTCCCATTCCCATTAACATGGATAGCTGTGGCAAAGGTGCCTGAGAACCAGCAGGTTTATAGATCTGTAGCCATATGAATTATCAGCAAGATGCTTCAAAGCCACTGGAGTCCGATATTTACATCTCCTGCACAGAGCCATCATGAAGTCTATGCATCACTTGAGTCCTACCTAAGCACTCAGCCGGGCTCTGCTCTCTCATATCCTGTGCTGCAATGAGATCAACCCAAACTGTTGTAGCCATCAGCAATATCTGGCTCAAATTTTCAGGGAAAAAAAAATTTTTTAGTTCTTATGTTACTTATTATTTGCCTATTTCTTATGACAATGAAGTAAATAAAAAACAAAAGCATATAATAAAGGTTTATACCTCAACATTTTCTCTCCTTGGGTAATTAAGATCTGATTTTTTCCTTCCATCACAGTTTGGTGTTTTGTTGGTCAGAAAGAACTGAAAATGCTGGCGAGAAAAATCTGCTAAAGAAAAAAATCTCTCAACTTGTGGAGAGAAAACTGGAAGGGAAATAAAATCCTCAATAATAAAAAATTAACCCCCTCACACTTCTATAATTTAAAATTAATAATGATTCAGTAATTTTATGACAGCAAATGTTGGGTGATTGTCACTAAAAAGTTACTTTTTGCTTTTAAAATGCACTTACCAAGTAAAGGACTAATAAACATAGACAAAAAACAAACAGCTTAAAGTCATGATTTTTAAACACATTCACCTGATTCAATCTGATTTTTGAAAATGTTTATTTGCCACATTTTCCCAATTTCGCTTTTTGTCACAACTGGAAAACAAAATATTATATAAAGCCAATTCCCATTCAACTCTGACGTGCCACTGCCCAGTTTCAGATACATAATTAGAATAACATTATTTATCCATTCCTCTGCTAATGAAGATTCTCCTTGAACTCAGTGGTAGGGGGTAGCACTTGTGCTGCAGGAAGACCTATTTTTCGAGCCTTCCTGTCACCATGAAATTCTAAGTAGGCACAGAGAGAAGCATAAGAAACACCACGATGTCACAGACACCAACAGGTCTGTTACAAAAGCCTTTGCTGCTAGGAATATGAACAGCATTCTTTCTATTTCTAACTGCAGCATGGTTCCCAAAACATTTTCCCTGGAGCGGTGCAAACCTGTTGTTGCAAGAAAATGAATGAAAACTAGTCTTCTTAGGTGGTGGTGTTTGCTATTTTTTTAAACTGATCAACCCATGGGGATGGAAATTGGCTCCTGTACGTTTAGAGCCCTCTGAGTTTTACTAAAAAAAAAAAAAAAAAAAAAAAAAAAAAAGGTAGTTCTCAGGTCCAAGAAATGCCTTTATTAGTTCTTGGGCAAGATTCAGAGTTATGTTTCAAACCGGGAAAACTCTGTCAGTGAAACCCAACACCTTTATGAGTCTCAGAGTAAACAGGGACGTGAAATTCAAAAAGAGGGTTGGTTTTTTTATTATTATTATTTTTATCTATGAACCTGTCTGAAACTGGAACATAACCTCTTCTGAGTAGAACCCCTAGAGATTCACAGTCCCTGCTAACCCTTCAGCCCTGCATTCCTCACCAAATAGATGTCATACATCATTTCTGAAACTCAGACTGCAAATGGGAGCATTTCCTAGAGGCAGGAGTAAATGATTCCCCTGATATCTCTTTCTCATATATGGCATTCCACCACCTATTGTCCACTCCGTATCCCTCCTTCTCCCTGGTAATACCCCCAAGAGATGGCTGATGTCCTGCAAAATAACCAGAGAATGCATCTTTAATTGGGTCCAGAAGAAACTTTATTACCCTGTAGCTAGCTTCTTTGGTTTTTTCTATAACAAATTATCCTAATGATCTGACCCAGGACCAGATGTTAATTGCAATGGAAAGTAATCAATTTCCTTTACTGAGCGTGAACTCATTTGCAAGGTTAGTCAGTGAGCAGATATGGAGTTCTTAATGAGGCAAGAACCTAGCAGACCTTCTGGGTTCCTTGTGTTGATTCCAGGTTTACTGCATTGCACCCATTTTCACTCTACCCATCTTTAGCCAGGCCACCCTATTAAAAAAAAAAAAAAAAAAAAAAAGAAAAAGGCAAAAAAAACCCTGCAATCTGTCTCT